>JACEIK010015852.1:0-17320 GCA_018107945.1 Datura stramonium | reverse complement strand
TCCATACAATTTACATGAGAATGTACACAATTTATTAGACAAACAAGAAAAAAGTTATACATTTGAGTATCGATTTGGCATATAAATATGCCCCTTATCAAACATATTGTAACTCAGGAATGCTTGCTCTCTAAAGTTGTATCTAAGCCTGATATTCTCCTGTACTTGTGTTTATGTCTGAGCTATCTGGCTGTGTAACTGGACCCCGAGCCTGTGCTCGACTATGGGAGCATAATGTAATCTTTGATAACTGAATCCCGAGCCTTAGCTCTATTATAGGTCATAATGTAATCTTTGATAACTATACCCCAGGCCTTGGCCTGACTATGGGTCATAATGTAATCTCTGATAACTGGACCCCGGTCCTTGGCCCCGCTATGGGTCATAATGTGACTGCTGTAACTAGATCCCGAGTCTTGGCTGGACTATGCATCATACTGTAGCTGTTATAATTGGGCCTCGAGACTTCATAACCACAAGGCTTTTACAATAGTGATCTATTCCGGTGTTTAACATGCAATATTTGTAAGTTAGCTCACCTAAATGGTTGGTCCCCTATCTAGATGATTATCACCACGCAACTTGGTCCGTATACAGGTGTATGCTTAATTAACCCTTACCCTTAATATCGGATTAGCTATCCCGATAAAAGTTCAAGCTATTATATGAGGGTTGATAGCCTCAAATATCCATTGTTAATCCCTTTTTCCATTCAATACCTCCTTGATCTGGTAAGTAAGAATAAGGCAAGTTCCAACGTTTGCAACCATTAAGAAATAATTAAAACAAATGGAAAAAAATACATGCATTAAACCCTGTTCAAGAATCACTAAGTGTTTCACCTATGTGTGTTAATTCATCATGGTTCCCACAACCTTAGTTATGGGTTTAGCTACTCATTTTTGAATAATCACAATCACAAAATATTGGATAAATCATAATTGCAACTTATAAAAATTCATAGAAGAAAACCAAGTAAATTTAATATAACTCCAAACTTGACGAACAAAACTCCAATGTTGATTAAATCCCAAAATCAAGAACAAAATTATGAACTTTGTTTCTTGAAACAATAGCAATTATTAACAACACTAGAATTCACGTGAAAGTTGTTAAAAAAAACTGCGTCCGAAAAATAAACCTAAAAATTGTATTATCGTTCTAAACAAATTTTCTCCTAACTAAATTTGGATTCCAGGTCGATAGGGGTAACAGGACAAGTAACAACTCGTTGGGTCTCCCAACGAGTCATGATAAGTGAAAAGTTTTCATCCTCATCATTAGGCCAAGTCGTGGCAACAGGTCACCTAACGACTCGTCATGTCCGGGAATGAGTCGTTAGGCCTCTCGTGGTCTTGCTTCTTCAAATATCCAGTGCACCATTCGATTCACTCCAGTGATATCACAACGAGTCGTGTAGTCAAGCAACGACTCGTGTTGTCGTCCGTTACTTTCACTGGATGTCTCTTTAGGAATCCTCCTCCCAATCTTCACGACTCATTACCAGATGTAACGAGGCGTCCCTTCAACCCGTAAAGTGCAGTGGTTCTCAGCTTCTCAAATCAATCTTATCCCACGACCTCAACAACGAGTCGTGCATAGTGACAATGACTCGTGACTTGACTAGCAGCCTCCATTTCAGTCCTTTTATGCCTTACTTTGCCCATTTCCCTTTCCGGACCTGTTTTCCTGCAACATTCAACTTAAACGCATCATATCTACACAACATACCTGTAATATGCATAGTTTCTTTGTTTTAAGCATCGAAAGTGCCGTAAAATCATGGCACAGCAACACCCTCAACATAGAACTTTTGCATGTCCTCAGGCAAAAATAAAATAAAATAAACTATTTTGACACTTCAATCAAAAGAACTCTAGAAAACTTACGACAGTCCCAATTATTCATCAAATGAAATTTTCTAACCCCTCCTTTATCATACCAACTCAAATCACAATGCATATGCAAAATTTTCAACCATGACACAGAGGAATCAAAACATGGCAAAACACTGTCACATCAACCATGCATATAACTCTATAACATTGACCTAGAAAATTTGCAGACGATTTTGTAGACCAAATGCTCTCACCTCAAAGAAGTCTCTCACTCACTCATGTATATATGATTATACCAACGTATTTCTCTTGGGACTAGGTAAGATCACACTAGCTCTCACATAGAAATTCTTACAATGTGCATGAAATGCCATAGGCTTTCCTTTACTTAACATACCTCGATTTTCAGACAGGTAACTAGGATCACTATAGGACTTTTTAAGCTTGTAACGTAGGATCGGGTTCGGGTATGGTACATATGGGATTAGTAGCTTAACCCTCCTTGGAACTACACATGCCTTGACTCCACTTTTAAACTTTCTCTTTTCATATTTTCTCCCATTTTTCCTTTACTTGCTTCTTCTTTTATTTTTGTTTGCAACTACGAGTGTGGTTCCTCTTCTTTCAAGCAATCATTGATTTCACATTTTTCTTTTCTTTACTTTTCTTGTTTTTTTTCTTTAACAACATTTTTGTTTTCTTCTTTTCTTTCATAATGCACACCACACTTGCTCATTTATTTTCATTACCCAATCTCATTCCACCCTACTCCTCTTAATCACCCATATAATAGACCCTCACACGATTTGCCTAAGTTGAGGTTCACAGTGTCCAATGAGGGACCAGGGCCAAAACAGGTTGATTCTTAATCAAAGCAGGAAGGTGAATCGATGTAAACAAAAAGAAAGGTTAATTTAAGCTCAAAAATTTGGATCAAGGGATATTTATTTTCTTTTGGTAGGTCTTTTAAGGCTAATGTGGGCTCATTAATAAAAAATGACATATGATCCTTTCCTAGTTTCCCATCCTCTATCTCGGTACGACTGACCAGGCAAGTTCTATATTGACGCACACAGCTGAATTTAACTACTAAATTTCACTCACACATAGCACAGGTCAACATCATCACTTCTAATAACTGCTAGTTCAGGTACAACCATACAATGGTAAAAATGTTCACAGTTTTAATGCCATGCAAAGATTTACAAAGGCCATACTTATCGATTTTAACGCACATATAAAAATTAAAAAAATTAGGAGGGGTATCCCATTATAAGTTCAACTAAAATAAAAAATTCAAGCTTTTGAATGCCTTAAGTTCACCTAACATTCTTTCCACAAACACAAACAAACACAAAAACATAAAGCCCTATACGTGCCGGTTCTACTAGATAAGGAACACTCGAGGGAAAAGATATTTGACAAATAAAACCCTTGGGTTATGTTTAGAAAAAATACACAGGTATCCCTCCCAACCGCCATCACAAAAAGCATGCGTCATCCTTGACTGAGTAGGCATGACTAGGATTGTTTTGAGGATATGAGGCTTGATGGGATGCCTCCCAACCGCCATCACAAAAAGCATGCGTCATCCTTGACTCATATATATATATATATATATATAACAAAACTATGAAAATAGGAAATACACCTGTGCGACCTAGGTGTCTGCTACCTGGTCGGTGGAGGGTGTAGATACTCATCCAATCTCCTCTCCAATATCACCGGCTTGACCCGGTGCATTTTCAGACCCAACTGAGCTCATGCCTTCTCCCCGAGCTCTCGCTGCCTCAACTGTGGCCCTTTGTCGAGCCTCCTCTCTGGATAAATGCAGTGTTGTCTCCTTCTCTCTCCACTCTCGCTTCTGCTGATGGAGCAGAGAGTCATCCTCCTCAAAACTTGCCTCCTCACATGGCCTTTTTCCCTTATCTTGTGCTACCGACTCCTCAGTAATGAAGTCAAACACCGGTAGTAGCTCCTCCTTGCTCTCATCCTCTATCACTGGAAGTACTGGTGGAGGGATTGCAGCTGCCTGTCGTGTAGAAAACTCCCTCACCTCTACTCTAAGTGTTGCTATCTCTGCATACCACCTATCCAATTCAGGAACCTGTGACTATGCAAGGCGCTCATCCATGAGTCTATGAAAAGCGTCCAACCTGCTTTGCACGGAGCTAGCGAGTGCCTCCAATTCTATGGTAACCCATGGCTTGACTTGCTCCATTAGCACCTTTACTTGCAGAGCAGTGGTGTGCTTATTGTTTCTCAGCCTTTGCTAGCTGTCTAGACATGTCGGTCAGGAATTCTTTAGAAATTGTGACTAGATCGACTAAAGGATCACTTGAGGGTGCAACAGGTGGGAGAGGTGCAGCTGCTGTGGATGACGAATCTAGAATCTCTGCAGATGTAGGAACATCAGCTACATCTGCATCCTCAGGCTGGCTACCCATCTCCCTGGCCGTTGTGGGCTTTGCTGCAATCTCAATAACTACAGCAGCCTCAGTCTTCATCTCGCTACTGAATGCCTCTGCTAATATAGTCACTCCAGCGGATGCGGCAGCTTGATTCCTTGCTCTCAATACCGGGTTTGTGTCATCTCGTATCAACTCGATATTGGTTATCTTGTGGACCACTATATTCTGGTCAACGGATGAAAACCCTGGCACTTTTGACTCCTCACAGAGTCTATCAATAAGACATGGAAAGGGTATTGTAGTACCATCATTTATCGCCACTCTCTAATATCTTCAGCAATGTACTGTAGGAAATTTATGGCATATCCCTCCATAATGCTGGCCACCAATTCAGCTCTCTCAGGTGAAAGAATATTATCATTGCTGGTTTGTACCAGCCTATGCCGCACTAGTGACCACCAAAATTTAGCATGAAAATTTAATGTGTCCTTTTTTGTCTGAGACTCGGTGTCGTGAAACCATTCAACCAACGGATCTCTTGTGGCAATGAACCGAGAGATCCAAGTGTATTGCCCGATTCGCTCCTCACTATTCATCTTTTTAGTCTTAACTTTCTTCAGCTTGAATAGTCTATGATCAAACTCGACTGTGTTTATTGAGGCATGATAGTCTTGCCCATAAAGTAGTCTGGAGATGGTCCCCTCAGATATGTCTACATGTGTCTCCCGAACCAACACCTGTGTCAAAGCAGGCGTCTTTTTCCAGTCTTGACCACCTAATGCTAGATGTTGTAGTGTGGATGTGTTGGCTACATAGAATTCTTTGACTAGGCAGGGGCTATATCTTCCTGATGGCTCGGTCAACCACCCAAAACTGTACTTGTTGAACAAAGCATGCAGCTTTGGAAGGTCCTTAAGCCCTGTGGTG
The DNA here is from genome assembly GCA_018107945.1 of Datura stramonium. NCBI lineage: Eukaryota > Viridiplantae > Streptophyta > Magnoliopsida > Solanales > Solanaceae > Datura > Datura stramonium. The sequence continues at coordinate 12,144 of JACEIK010015852.1, read as the reverse complement.
ACTAGCCTGGGCTCCTCGTAGATGCTCTCTTTGGATGTCTCTTATCATTTGGAGAAATGTCTCTGTTATATAGATAGCCCTCATACCATGAACACACCATCTCCTCACGTGCCTTGGTTGATCATTGGATGTGTTCAAGGTCTCAGTCAGTTCATTACCTGTGCTCCCTTGCTGAGCACGTGACTTATCAGCTACCTCTGCATTTTGCATAGCTGTTGTGCCCTCGAGAGAAGTTTCGGCTGTGGCCCCCGCATTTTCATTTATACGGCTTGGAGGGTCCCTTGCCAGTGGAGTAGGAGCATCAACTAGGTTTGTCGGATTTGTAGTTTGTTAAACCCTAGCACTAGTTGATCTCTGTTCCAACTACTCTTCTGACACCTCATGTTCCTCCTCATGTTCCGAAGTCTGTGGTATGATGGTTGACTCCTACGGGCACTTGTTTCTTTGCCTGACCTTTCTTTGGTGTACCCTCAGAGCCATTGTACCTGTGACCTAACTACTCATGGTTAACCCAATGAGTTGTGACCTGAGTCGTTGTCCTTGAACTTTGATAGCTTCCTGACGGGTCACTTAACGAATCATTTGGTTGCCCAATGATTCCTTAAGTGAATCGTTATCACATCTCTCACCTTAATTCCTCCTTTGATCCAGTAGATTTGATGGAAGACCTCACGATTCATTGCCAGGGGCAAAGACTCATTTAGTCAACCGTTGTCTGCATTGTTTCATGCAGCAATGACGACGATCTAGTTAAAGAGTCATTTGGTTTGCTAACGACTCGTTTTGTGCTTTTTGGCACCAACAACTCAACTTCAGATTTTTGATTTTAACTTCAAATTTCTCATCTAAATCACCTACACTCATAAACACACATAAACTCTATATTTTTCTTACATTTCCAACTTTGGGTGCCTCCCAAGGAGTGCTTGATTTAACGTCGTGGCACGACGCATGTATTTTGACTACTCAGACTTCACCAAAACACCTCCATGGGTTGCCTCCCATGTAGCGCCTAATTTAACATCGCGACACGATGAAAGTCTTTGGGTTACTCAGACTTCACCTAGAGCCCAGAGATCCACCAGCTTCAATTCTTCACTTCTCCCTAGATATGCTTTTACCCATTGACCGTTAACTTTAAAGAGCTTTCCTTCATAATTTTCCAGTTCAATTTCCCTATGGTAGAATACTTGAACCACTCGAAAAAGTCCCAGCCATTTAGACTTCAACTTTCCAGGAAACAAACAAAGTCTAGAATTGAATAGTAGCACCATATAACCCGGACTAAATTCTATCTTCTCAATCTTCCGGGGATGCTGAATTTTCATCCTTAGTTTGTAAATTTCAGCACTCTCGTAGGCTTTCAACTGAAATTCATCAAGCTCATTTAAGTAATCAAGCCTCAAGTTTGCAGCTTCATTCCAGTTCAAATTCAACTTCTTGAGGGCCCATATTGCTTTGTACTCAAGTTGAACTGGAACATGACATGCTTTTCTATACATAAGCTGATACAGAGACATACCTATAGGAGTCTTGAATGTGGTCCGATAAGCCGATAAAGCATCATCTAGATTTCTTTCCCAATCTATCCGGTTAGCATTCACATTCTTTGCCAAGATGGTCTTAATCTCCTGGTTTGTGACTTCCACCTGCCCACTAGACTACGGATGATAGGGTGTTGCCACCCTGTATTTTAACCCATATTTCTCCAATAAAGAGCGAAACAACCGGTTACAGAAATGTGAACCCCCATCACTAATGATGGCTCTGGGAGTCCCGAATCTAGTAAATATATTCCGCTTCAATAATGTCGTGACACTCTTCCCTTCATTATTTGGGAGCGCAACTGCTTCCACCCATTATGAAACATAGTCAATAGAAACAAGTATGTACTCTTCCCGTTTGAGCTCACAAATGGGCCCATGAAATCAACACCCCATACATCAAATAGCTCAATGACCAGGATGGGAGTAAGAGGAAGATCATGCCTCCTTTCCCTTTGCATGCATCACATGCCTTTGCAAAATCATGTGCATCCCGGTGAATGGTTGGCCAATAATACCGACATTGCAGAATCTTGTAGGCTGTGCGAATCCCGTAGTGGTGACCCCAAAAGGGGATGAGTGGCAAGCCTCCAATATGCTCAACATATCTACCTCAGGCACGCATCTCTGAATAACCCCATCAACACGTATGCCAAATAAGTAGCACTCATCCCAGAAAAATTTCTGCACGTCACACATACACTTCTTCCTCTGGTGAAAAAAGAAGTGCTTCGGTACAACATCACTCACCAGATAATTAGCAAAGTCTGCAAACTATGGGATGAGATCTTTTGAGGCCGCTAAAACCTGCTCGTCTGGGAATGCATCATCTATTTCATGCTCATCTCGAAGTGCTGCATCAGGTTCCAATCTTGATAAGAGATTCGCCTCCTAGTTTCCAGTCCCTTTTTGGTGTTTTACCTGGAACTCAAACTCTTGTAGCAGAAGAACACATCAAATAAACCGTGGCTTGGCATCCTTCTTAGTCATCAGATATCTCAAAACTACATGATCTGTATGGACTATCACCTTAGTTCCAAGCAAGTATGCCCGAAACTTCTCTAATGCAAATACTACAACCAACAACTCCTATTCTGTCACAATATAATTTTTTTGAGCTGCATAAAGGTCCTTGCTAGAATAATCAATCGGATGGAAAATCTTTTCATGCCTTTATCCCAACACAGCTCCTAGGGCCACACTGCTAGCATCACACATGACTTCAAAAGGCAAAGACTAGTAAGGAGCCACTATGATGGGGGCAGTGGTCAATCTCTCTTTAAGGCATTCAAAAGCCTTCAGACATGCCTCATCAAAAACAATCTTCACCTCTTTCTCAAGCAGTTTACACTAAGTATGTGCAATCTTCGAGAAGTCCTTAATGAATCTTCTATAAAACCCTACATGACCTAGAAAACTTCGAACACCTTTTACAAAAATTGGGGGTGGTAACAGAAATAACATCAATCTTAGCTCTATCCACCTCAATACCCTTACAGAAATCTTGTGGCCAAGCACTATACCTTCCTTAACAATGAAATGACACTTCTCCCAGTTAGGCACCAAGCTGGTCTCTTCACATCTCTGAAGCACCTTGCTCAAATGAGCCAAACAATCTTCGAATGAATCACCCACCACCTAAAGTCATCCATAAAGACTTCAATGATGTCTTCCACCATGTCAAAAAATATGGACATCATGCAACGCTGAAAAGTGGCCGGTGCATAACCCGAACGACATTCTCTTAAAAGCAAATGTACCATATGGACAAGTGAACATGGTCTTCTCTTGGTCTTTGGGGGCTATAGAAATCTGATTGAACCCCAAATAACCGTCAAGGAAACAATACCATTCTCTGCCTGCAAGTCGGTCTAACATCTAGTCCATGAATTGTATCGGAAAGTGATCTTTTTGCATCCAATGATTCAACTTCTTGTAATCCATGTATACTCTCCATCTAGTTGTTCTTAGAGGAATGAGCTCATTATTAGCATTTGGGACCACCGTACTTCCTCCCTTTTTTCGATACACATTGGACTGGGCTTACCCATTTGCTATCTGCGATAGGATAAACCATACTCACATCCAACCACTTGATGATCTCCTTCTTGACCACCTCTTGCATAGATGGATTCAGCCTACGTTGATGCTCAATACTCAGAATACAATCTGGCTAGGCTAGATCTTATGAGTGTAAATATCGGTTGGGATTCCAATAATATCTGCAATGGTACACCCAATAGCTTTTTTATATCTCTTCAAAATGGAGACTAAAGACTCCACTTGTCATTCCTCCAAGTCTATTGCAATAATGACCGATAAAGTGTTACCGGCTCCCAAAAATACATACTGCAAATGTGGAGGGAGTGCTTTGAGCTCCAATATCGGAGGCTCCTCAATCGATGGCTTGGCTAGTGGGGTCACCCAATTCTTCAAGTCTAGATCAATCATCTTTGGAGAATAAGTGTATGACCCAATGACAAAAAATGCATTAACAATCTCCTTACCCCCATGGATCTCCTCAGCACCAACATCCATCAAAATTGTTGCTAAGTCATCAAGGATCAAAAACTCCTCAATGGGTATAATTAGGAACTCATGTTCCACAACATCAATTACTAAGACCACCCTAATATCATTAAGTCGTTTCATGGACCTGAATACATTGAATGTTACTTCCTCATTGTTCAACCGGAATTTGAGTTGTCCAGTCTCTATATCTACAAGAGCACGTCCGGTGGCAAGGAATGGTCTCCCCAAGATAACGAGGACTTCAAAATCAACCACACAGTCCAGAATGACAAAATCAGTTGAAAATATAAAGGACTCTACTTTCACTAGAACATCACAGAGGATTCACACCGAAATTTTCACTGTACGATCTGCCATCAAAAGCCACATTATAGTCGGTTTGGGGGATCCCAAGGCTAACTATTTGAAAATTTCTAATTGAATCAAACTAATACTAGCACCAAGACAACATAATTCCTTAGGAAAATTAAAGGCTCCAATAGTGCACGATATGGTGAATGCCCCGAGGTCCTCCTTTTTCTGAACAAGAGAACGAGTATTATTGCACTACAATGGTGAAAATTATCTGCAGGTTCAAAACTCACAGTCCTCTTTCTAGTGACAAGGTCCTTCATGAATTTGGCATAGCCAGGCATCTGCTCAAGTGCCTCAACTCATGGGATGTTCACAGACAATTGTTTTAACATTGGGATGAACTTGTGATACTTCCCATCTTTGGCCTTTTTCTTCAACCTCTGTGGAAAAGAGGGAGGAGGTCTAGGAATATGTGTGATCTCTTGTTGTACCTCCTCCTTTTCTTTGCCAAACCAATGCTCCTTTGCATTACTAGGAGCGATCTTCTCAACTAATTCATCAGCCAAAATTTGATCATCGGAATCTGCCACCCTATCATCATTAATCACTAAGGGCTCAATTGTCTCATCAATCACAACCTGCCTTGGCGGTGCAACTATCGCTTTCCTGCTCCTAGTAGTAACGGCCATGCAATGACTATCATTTTTTGGATTTTGAACAGTGTTGTTGGGAAGTGTGCCTTTCTGCCTCTAGTTCATCGCAACATAAATCTGACTCAGTTGTTGCTCAATCTATTTTATGGCAACGACATGTGATTCCACCTTTTGGTTTTTCTCATAAATATTAGTGTGGAGTTCTTTGAAATGGCCATCAGTCGCCTTGATCTTCTTAAGCACCTTAGATAACATATCTTCTACCCATGAACCACTAGACTTTGGCTCGCGGTTCCTTGGAGGGAACATATAAACTGCTTATGTCATTCTTGTACTCATCACGTTTCTTCCAGTCACCACTATCTCTGTATTGGCCTCGATTATAATTGATATCTCTGTAAAAGTTCTGACCTTGGTTCCCTTGACCTTGACACCAAGAGTCTTAGTTAGACCCTTGTGTGTTTGTCCGGAAACCCGCCCCTAGACCATTCAGATAATTAGCTTCCTCCTCAGATTCAGATTTTCCTCCATCATTCCTCGGGGCCTTGCCCTGAGAACCCACAGAATTCACTTTTTAAGTTCTAGCTCCCCTCAAAGGCTTAGGAAGCAACACTATTGTGGTCTTTATCTCAGCAATATCTTGATCTCGTTCTTCATCCTTTCTTCTCTGTTTTGCAGTCATACCTACTGCATAAGAACAAACCGGAGTCTCCAACTCTCTTATGTGCAATGCACGGTTGGTTTTAGTAATTCTGTCAAGTAGCTTAGCTGCTTCAGCATAAGTGTGGCTCATAAATGTTCAGCCAGACATGGTAGCAGCCACCGCCTTGGTGTTAGGATTTAGCGATCTATAGAAAATTTCTAGAAATGTATCATCTAGGATCCTATTGTTGGGCACCCTTTTAATATTCTTGTTGAATCTCAACCATGTCTCAAGAAGTGCCTCAGAATTTAACTGCCTGAAGTTATATATTTCATCTTTTAACTGCAAGGCTCTAGAAGGTGGGAAAAATCTTTCAAGAAAAGCTCTCTTCAGCTCCCTCCATGTAGTGATAGAATCGTTGGGCAGTTCTGCCAACCAGAGTGTTGCCTCACTCCCTAATGAGAAGGGAAATAACCTCAGCCAAATTGCATCCTGACTTACTCCCGATTATTTGTATGCCTTGCAGATACCCATGAAATTTGTCAAGTGAGTATGGGCATCATCATTTGACTGACCCGAAAATATTCCCTTCATATTGAGCAGTTGGATAATAGCACTGGTAATATCAAACATTTCCCCAATAGGTAAAGGGGGAGGGACAATAGCTCCAGTGGAACCGGCTTCGTCTATATTAGCATCATCATCCTCATTGAAATACCAGTATCCCTGCTGTTCTAGAACTCTGTGCCTTCTAGCTCACTCTGCTTCGGCATCAAGATGTTGCTCTTCAGCAACCCTAGCTAACTCACAATCTCTAGCCCGAGCTTGTTCCTCAGCCAACATTCTCTTTGTAGATTGGTCAACTATTTCTTGCTCTTGGATGTTAGCCATTCTATTCAAGTTCATGATCGATTCGAACTAGGGATTTTCCTTTTCTCGTAATACTGGGCATGCATGAATCTAAGACCTGTTAAAAACAAAAACAACAAAAGAAAAATAAAAAGGAAATAAGAACCAACAGAAAAGTAAACACAACTAACAAAAGCGTTAGTCGTATTCCCCAGCAATGGCACCAAAATTTGATGTTGCCTAAATTACACCTCGCAATTGAGTATAAAGTGGTTGATGTCAAATATAGAACCCAATGAAGGTTGAGGTCGATCCCACAGGGAAAGAAATAAAATACTAAACAAGAGTAAAAATTACTAAATGCTTAAGTCAAATTCGGTTTGTATTCAATCAAAAAATTGACCAGGATTGTGTTCCCCAAGACTTCATAACCACAAGGCTTTTACACTAGTGATATATTTCGGTGTCTAACATGCAATATTAGTAAGTTAAGTTCACCTAAATGGTTAGTCCCCTATATAGATGATTATCACCATGCAACTTGGTCTGTATATGGGTGTATGATTAACTAACCCATACACTTAATATCGGATTAGCTATCCCCGGACAAGTTCAAGCTATTAGATCAAGGTTGATAGCTGATCACGGGAAATAATATAGGTCTCGTGATACGCTTTATAGCTTAAATTAGTCGTGCTGTCTAAGCTATTTTATACATTTTCATGTGATTTTATATAAAAGTGAAGATATGTGCTAACCAACATGATTAGCCTTTGTTTTGAAGGTTTTTGATGACTATTCAACATGATTAGCCTTTGTTTTGAAGGTTTTTGATGACTTTTGAGGAGCTAATTCATAAATTGGGTGAAGTAAGGCTTGGAGAAGGAATCAACACGCGAACGGTGGCGAAGAGGAGGTTTCAATGCCTCACTCAAGGCTTATATCGTGCCACGGCAGTGTGCCGCTCAAGAGAGCCTCGCGCTAAGGCAACGTGCCACGGCACTTAGGGCTCCGCCGACCAAGAGGTGGGTGTGACGTGCTGCCTACAAACAGGCCACGCGGCTATCAAGGGCAATGTTCGCCGGGGCTGATTTTCTGCTGATTTCCAAAGGAGCTGCGATGCCTCCGTGTCACTGAGGCAAGGCTCGCGATACACTCCGTGACACGGAGCCGTCCATGACAGCTGCATATGCAGGTTCTCCATTTACTATAAATAGACCCTAAACTTTCTTATTTTCATTTGGTCACGATTTTATTCGGAAAACCGCATAGAGAGAAGGGAGAAGTGGGAGAACTCATCTAGGTTTATCAAATTCCCTTCTCATCTACCAATCTCATGTAAGTATGTAGTTAGGAGTAGATTAATAGTAGATTAGAGTAGATTAAAAGAGTTTTACTAACATGAATGGCAAGAACCCTTCCTCTAGGTTGAAGCATGGATTATGATTGTAATTCTATGATATTGTTTTGGAATTGAGTTATTGATTGTTATTTTCGTCTTGCATTCTGCTTGTTGGTTGTTTTTATGGATTGATCACCATAAAAGCATATTGTTAGCTTGGGAAATAGCTTGAGAAGGCATACCTAGGTCAGGACATGAGAATGTGGGAGCATGAAGTAATTCGGAGAGGTTCCTGTTTGGATAGAAATATACCTAACACCTTGCTTGGTTGACACACGGGGGTTATGAAAGACCAATTTGGGATGTCACATCACCAATTAAGAAGTAGTTGTGATTCTAAGTTGAGTTAAATGGTTAGACGACGAAAGTCCCTAATCGCTTCCCCCAGAACCACAACATAGCCTGACGCTCTGCGACTAGAAAATTGTTCCTCACTGGCCAATGATGCAAAGGAGGCTAGACGTCGTGTTTAGAGGCTCAAAGACCACATGAACATGCAATTTACTATGTGAAATAACAATTGATAGTCCCATGCTTATTCCTTTGCGAATCGTATTATCGCATGATTAATTGGTTTTAACTCTATGTTGCTCCTAGAGCACTTTCTTTAATATGTCGTTGACCCAAACTTAGACTTAATTATTCTTCACACGAAAATGTCTATAACCAACACTTTAGATATTTAAGATCACACTAGAAATGGGTAGTTAGGGAGGAATGGGTCCACCCTGTGGGTTCGGAAAGATTCCTGCTTCTTAAAAAGAGCCACTATATTACTTGCACGCCCGTACACTTGCGGGCTCATTTTGTTTTTGCGCGCCGTTGCCGGGGACTCGGCGTGTTTGATAACTTATCTATTTTTGTGTGATTTATTAAATTTTCCTTAAGTGTTGAGAAACTTGGTTTTAGTCTGCCTATTTGCAGTGACAGTTGTCCCCGGCCGAGCCGGCTAGAAATAGAGAGTTTGTGGAACCGCTGATTGAACCCAACGCCAAATCCATTTGCAAAGGAGAATAGCTCTAGAGCAAACGCGAAGAGACTTTCGAGAAAAAGGTACAATAACAACCACCCGCGGGACAAGTACAATCGTTATCGGAAGCAATGGCAAGAAGACCAGCTTCGCGAAGTGGCAATCCCACTAATGACGAATGTGACCTTCCTAGTATCCGTAAATCTGAGTTCCTGGAGGGAACTTTGAATTTAAATGTAATATGGTGCACCCGTTACATTCTAGTGCCGGGGCCACCGGAATGGCACATGAGGACCCGCAAAGAAAGACTCATGCAGCTTTCTTGAGATAAGTGACACGTTTGTCCCCACCGGCGTGTCCACAGATTATGTCCGCTTAACCCTTTTCCCATTTTCATTGTTGGGAGAGGTGAAAAAGTGGCTGAAGGCTGAGCCACCGAACTCCATAACTTCAAGGATGACTTGGCTAGAAAGTTCCTTATCAGATTCTTTCCTTCATGTGCAAAGACTGCAGTTGGAAAGTGAGATACTAAGTTTCAAGCGTAGTTCACGAGAACCTATATATGGCTTGGGAGAGATCTGCCGTTGTTGAGAGACTCCGTCCCACACACGCAATCAAATGAAGTGCTGGCCCATACTTTTGTAGAAATTCTGCACTCCACATACAAAAATATTACTAGATTCTCGCAAATGGTGGGAAAGCTCTCGAGAAGACATACGATGAGTTGTACACTTTGTTGAATGTAATTGCACAAGGAAATCCAAAAGTGGCACAAATAATCATCAAGAGGGGCAGGAAGAAGAGTGTGGTTGATAGAAGCAGATGGTTCGAATGCCTTATAAAGACAAGCTTAGCTTCGCTTTCAACATCAAATGTTGACTCGCCTTACTAATCAGTGGCGCACCAACACCAGGCTGTGTTAATGGGTCAAAGAAGCTCCGAGTTGGTGTGACGTCTGCGGCAATAATGGGCATAATGCAGAATCTTGTGGAGCCAATCCGGAATCTGTCAATTTTGTTGGTAATGTGCAAAGGAATCAGAATTTTGGAAACAACTCCAACAAGAATTGGCAGGCCAAATTCGAATTTTCTTGGGTGGAAACCAAAGCAGAATTTTATGCAAACTCAACAACATCAAGATTGGGCGTAATAGGCAGGTTGATGGGCATAGTAGCAGCTTATTGAGAGAGCAATTCAGAGAAAAATTATGGAGACCTTAATCAGTTAGCGTAAATCAAGCAAGGATGGCAACAGACTTAATGAATCAGCAAGTAGCCACCCGCAATCTTGAAAAGCAAGTGGGTCAAAATAGCAGCTGCTCAAAATTTGAGGCCGCAAGGGGAGCCGGGCCAAGCGATGCATCTCAACCCCGCAGATCAATGCCATCAGTCTTAGAAGCGGAAGGCAAGTAGGGGCCGATGTAATGGCTCAAAGAGTTGAGAAAAGAGGTGCAGCCGAAGTTGGTAAGACCAGGACCACCCACCCTTAATGGAGAAAATCAGAGTGCTGGGCAACAAAATGTGCACCTCAATGCAGCGCCAAAGACCACCACCACCATTTCCTCGTAAATTCAAAAGAGCAAGGAGGAGGACAGTTTCAAAAGTTCTTCGAGACTTTCAAAGAACTTCACATAAATTTGCCTCTTATTGATGTCTTGCAGGAATGCCCAAGTATGCTAAATACTTGAAGGACGTGATGGCGAACAAAGCTAGATTGGTGGACGCCCAAACTGTAGCACCGACTGAGGAGTGCAGCCTGGGCCATGGTATTGAGCAAAATGCCAAAGAAGTTAAAGACCCCGTGAGTTTACCTCCCCATACAAATTGGTAAAGCTGAAGTGCTCCGCGCTTGTGTGATTTAGGGGCAGCAGTTGGATCTAATGCCCCTATCCTTATTCAACACCTTGGGGTTGGGAAGACCGAGACCGATGGCAGCTGATAAGCTGGGTAAATGCATGGACAAGTCAACAAGGTGACACCTCGACGGAATCATAGAGGACCTTCTCATCAAAGTAGGTAAATTTATTATACCTGCTGATTTTATTGTCTTAGATTTTCAGGTTGATGACCAGGTACACTTAATCTTGGGATGGCCATTCTTGGCCACCGGAGGAGTAGTGATTGATTGGAGAAGGAATCTCTGAAAAATGAGGGTCGAGGATGAAGAAGAAATCTTCCGTGTCTGGCTAAGAATAAACTCATCCACACATTACGTAAAACCTTTGTCAAGTTAGTGTGTTGGCAGAGGATGAGTGTGGGGTGGAGGAGTCCGCAGGTGCACGGGCAAAGGCAGTATTAAGTGCTCAGCCCGAGTCCGATAAAAGGGCTTCAAATTGAAAAGAAGTTGGAGAAAGGGAGTGAACAGAGGGAGGCTGTTTCCTCTCAACAAAGAGAAGAAAAGGAGATGGTTCTCAAAAAAAGAGAACCAAGGTATGAGGATGTCCTGTGGGCAGCAGTCCACGCCGTGCCACGAAAATAAGGCGCTCGCTTGGGAGGCAACCCAAGGGGTACCTCGTGTACACTTTGTAATTTCGATTTTTGTTTTGATTTTTGTTATTTTAATTTGTTTGTTTGTGTTCTTGGTGGAAAGTTAGGCACATGTAGAGGGAGTCTGAGTACCTTTGGAGGGGAGGAAGCTAGGAAGCATAGAAAAGAAAAGTGTGGGTCGACCACCCGCCGTGCAATCTGTGGAAAACATGTTACTAGCCGGGCCTAAAGGCCTCGGGAGTATTAGCTTCTCTTGAAATGTTAATTTGATGCTACGGGGACATAGCATGATTTAAGAACATAATCAAGATAAAATTAAATTTAAAATTTTTGTGCTTAACAAATTGTTGGTGAATGTAATGCTTGTTTGGAAAAAATGAGAAAAATTTGAAAAATCTGTGTGAGTCAAGCATGAATTCATCACCCGTTGGTTTTTCTTTTCGGTTCTTTTCCGACGGGGGGTCTTTGAACCGAAGAATAAAATTTTTATTTTATTTTATTTTTTATTTTTTTATTTGTCTGTACATAAAGTTTTTAGTCATAGTGAGGGACTTTTTCCGACGATGGATGGATGACGACCGTCTTGAGGAAAATTAGTCGATAGATGTTGGGTTTTTGAGACCATAGCTAATGGATGCTTGATGTTCTCGTTATGTGCTAGACATGATTGTAAGAGGCAAGTATGTTCAGTATTGAAGCATGCAATTGTATAACTTTGTTTGAGACACTTAGGCTCTTGAATGTGACTCAATATAATTGAAGCTTAATTTTG
>JACEIK010015849.1:0-11584 GCA_018107945.1 Datura stramonium | reverse complement strand
GCCTAAGTTGGTGGAATTATTTCAAACTAGTGTCAATACGATCACGTGCCTAAAGTAAGTATTTCTCCCTTCTAGATTCCCGAGAAATTACGAGTTTTTTTCGTCTTTTGATAAGTTGAAGTATAGTCAGTATATATATATTTAAGTGATTGTTTTCTTTGACTATAGTAATAAAGTAGCCCTATTATTCCATTAATATGATTACAGTTGAGAAGGGCAGTTGAACATGAGCCGAAATTCATCAGTTAATCGGTAAACAGCGAACAAGGTATGTTAAGGCATTTTCTTTCGGCAAGTTAGTTTCTTCAGTATAGTAGTCCAGTATGAATCCCAATAAAGCATGTCAGGAGTATGTTGTCATGTCTAGTTGTTGTTGTCAGTCGAGGCTCATAATTTTTATTGTTTTGGGCTGGATTACACCTGTATAGCTTCTGTGACCACCCCAGGGTTAATAGTTGTGTCGCCGCCTGCCAGGGGCGAGGATATGCCTTCCGCAAGGGACGAAGATGGGGATCCAGATCCTCATATGCCATGGTTGGCCTTATACACACCCCGCCGAGTGTTTATGCCTGGGGTGTAGATATCAGGAGTCTTCCGGAGTCAAGCACAGCTACAGTCAAGGGCTGAGCGAGCCGAGTTTTAGACCCAGGGGATCAGCAGGATGCTTATAGCTGGTAGTTGACTCAGTATGACCTAGATAAGGGTATATAGATTGAGATGTATTCACTAGGGCTAATGGGGGCCCAGGTGGGTTATTCTATGTTGATTGTACCTTCCGGCTCATGGGTGCCAGGTAAGGTTTATGTTTTCTTTTGTTACTAATATTTACACAGTAATACGCCTCGCTTGTCAGGTATGATCCTTACCCTCCTTATTATAGTTATGTTTATCCCTGATTTCACTACTTCAGTCATCTTCAGTTCATTTTCTTTACTTCAGTTATTGTCAGTCTTATTTCCTTACTTTCAGTTATTTAAAGTTACTGCCTTACATATTCAGTACCTGTGGTACTGACGCCCTCTTCTGGGGCATTGCATTACTTTCCTGCAGGTACAGATAGACGATGACTAGGTCCCTCATAGTTCTAGTCAGCTGTAAAGAGCCGTCAGCTCCTTTCTTTCGGAGCTTGTGTCATAGAGGTTTACTTCTTTTGTTTGTACAGTATGGGTAGGTTGGTGCCCTGTCCCGACCATCTTATTTCTCCTAGAGGCTTCCAGATTGTGTTACTTCCCTGTGGTTAGAGAGTATCGGCTGTGTGGGGCCCATATTTGTTTTAGATTACGTGTGTTGGCCATGTGGGGCCCTTTTTAGCTGTTGATTGGTAGCCTTGTCGGTCATAGTTCAGTTTAGCATCTGATTTTACTTTCCAGTTATAACTAGATATCATGGTGGCCTTGTCGGCCCGCATAGGACTTCCTATGATTGTTTGTCTCTTGTTAGCTGTTTATTTTTCACAGGTGGCTATAGGCCTTTTCGGCCGGGGGTTGTATTTACAACCGCTATATGGCCCGTTGTTTTCTTGATTCTTGAGTTGGAGTCATCCCTACACTAGAGGTGCTTAGGCTCAGTCAGCGTAGCAGTTTAGGTCCTAGTAGGGCACCAGGTGCCAGTCATGCCTCCCAAGGTGGGGCGTGACATGGGGATCTACATTTCCGCTCATATAATGCCTCATAAGGCGCCATCTATATGGCAGAATGGTAATTGTTGTTATATGCAAACTCAATATGGGGTAAATGCTCGTCCCAGCTCCCTCTAAAGTCTAGCACACACGCTTGTAACATATCCTCAAGTGTCTGAATGGTGCGTTCTGCCTGGCCGTCTGTATGGGGATGAAAGTTTGTACTCAGATTAACCTGCATCCCCAAACCTTTTTGAAATGACTACCAGAATCTAGCTATAAATTGTGCTGCTCTGACAGAAATAATAGATACTAGAACACCATGCAATGGGACTATCTCTTTAATATATAACTCTTCATAGTCTTCAGCTGAAAATGTAGTCTGAACATGTACGAAGTGAGTTGATTTCATCAGTCTGTCAATGACAACCCAAATAGAGTCAAACTTACATCTAGTACGAGGTAACCTTGTCACAAAGTCCATATTAACTGCTTCCCATTTCCACATTGGTATAGTCATCTCCTGAGTTAATCCGCTAGGTCTCTGGTGCTCAGTCTTCACCTGCTGACAATTAGGGCGCTGGGCTACGTATGCGGCTACATCTTTCTTCATTCTGGGCCACCAGTATATCTCTTTTATGTCCTGGTACATCTTCGTTGAGCCAGGATGGAGGAGTAACGAGAATAGTGTACCTCTGCCATAATCTGCTGGCGGAGCCCTGCTGCATCCGGAATGCTGAGGCGACCTCTATACCTCAATACCGCATCTCCAATTACCCCAAAAGCTGTTAGTTCGTCCTGTCAAACTTTATCTCTGAGCTGCGCTAAATGAGAGTCCTCATACTGTCATTCTTTTACCTCTACCACCAGGGACGATACTGATGTATTCTGAATTATGGCCCCATCGTCCTCTGAATCTATTACTCGAACTGCTAAACTGGATAATCAATGTAACTCTCGGGCCATCTCCTGCTTTTCTGGCCTCAGATATGCTAAACTCCCCATAGATCTGCGATTGAGTGCATCTGCTAGAATATTAGCTTTCATTGGATGATACAAAATGTTCACATCGTAATCTTTTAAAAACTCTAACCAACGGCGTTGTCGCAAATTCAACTCTTTATGTGTGAAAATATACTGGAGGCTCTTATGATCCGTGAAAATATCCACATGTACACCATACAAGTAATGCCTCCATATTTTTAAGGCATGAATCACTGCAGCAAACTCTAGATCATGGGTGGGATAGTTCTTTTCGTGCTTTCTAAGCTGTCTGGAGGCATAAGAGATTACCTTCTCGTATTGCATCAGGACACACCCTAACGCGACGCCTGAAGCGTCACAATACATGGCATACCCTTCTGAACCTTCTGGAAATGCTAACATTGGTGCCAATGTTAACCTGTTTTTCAATTCTTGGAAACTTTTCTCACATGGCCTCAGTCCACTGAAATTTAGCTGCTTTTTGAGTCAATTTAGTCAAGGGAGCCGATAGGGTAGAAAATCCCCCTACGAACCTCCTGTAATACCTGGCTAGACCCAGAAAACTGGGAACTTCTGTGGGAGTGGTAGGTCTAGGCCATGTCTTTACTGCGTCTATTTTCTGTTAGTCAACTTGAATACCAGCCTCTGATAGAATGTGGCCTAAAAAAGCTACAAAACTCACATTTAGAGAATTTCACATATAGCTGGCGGTCTCTAAGGGTCTGAAGTACTGTCCACAAATGATCCCTATGTTCTGCTTCTGAGCAGGAGTACACCAAAATATCATCAATAAACATGATCACAAATAAATCTAAGTATGGCCGGAAGACACTGTTCATTAAGTCCATGAATACTGTTGGGGCATTTTTCAACCCGAAGGACATAACTAGGAACTCGAAATAACCATACCTGGTCCTGAAAGATGTCTTCGGGATATCCTTCTCTCGCACTCAAACCTGATGGTATCCGGATCTCAGGTCAATTTTAGAAAAATATTTTGCCCCTTGCAGCTCATCAAACAAATCATCTATCCTGAGAAGCGGGTATTTATTTTTGATAGTCACTTTATTCAACTGTCGATAATCTATGCACATACCGAGAGAGCCATCTTTCTTTCTCATGAATAGAACTGGTGCACCCCACGGGGACGTACTTGGCCTGATAAAACCATTGTCTAACAAATCTTTCATCTGTTCTTTCAATTCTCTCAATTAAGTTAGAGCCATTCAATACGGAGAGATGGATATAAGCTAAGTATCTGGCAGCAAATCAACAGAGAAATCAATTTCCCTTTCTAGAGGGATGCCAGGGAGTTCATCTGGAAACACCTCTAGAAATTCATAAACCACTGGGATGGACTGAAGAGTCAGGGACTCTACTTGCATATCGGACCCTAACAATATGGTAGATACAACCCTTCGCTATCAACTTCTTTTCCCTAAGGTAGGATATAAACTTACCACTAGGCGTGGCTGTATTACCTCTCCATTCTCACACTACTTGCCCTGGGAAGTGGAATCGGATGATTCTGGTGCAACATTCTACAGTAGCATAACACGGTGCCAACCAATCCATACCCATAATTACATCAAAATCAATCATCTCTAGCTCTACTAAATTTGTTGAAGTCTGATAACCCACAATATCTACGGTACAACACCGATAAATTCTCTTAGCAATAATAGAGTCACCTATAGGTGTAGATACTAAGAAAGGTCGCTTTTAATACCCCTGGTAGGCCTAAGAATAGAATCGGGAGTTGAATTTGAAAAGTGCATATTGGAAAAAATATAACAGGATGGGCAACTCAATGACTCGTGGTTGGATACCATGAGTCGTCGGAAGCAGTCGTGGTATGGGGGTTCAGGGAAGCAGTGGTGAAAACAGATGGTGTAATGACTCATTGTCAGGAACAACGAGTAGTTGTTTCCGTTCGTAGGAAGGGCTAAACTTAGGCTGATGGGGAACCCATGGGGCATCATATGATTCGTGGTGAGATGTGACGGCCCATTGTTTCTAGTCGTTACTTGTGGGTTGAGAATTTCAGTGCATACAATGGCTTAATACCATGACTCGTTGGAAGTCACCACGAGTCGTGGTGAGGCTCGTGGTAAGGGAAGTTCAGATTGGTCAAGGAGTTGATGATGGTCGATCCAACGACCCGTTGTTTGAAGCAACGACTCGTCCTGACGAGTTGTGGGAAGAACCTGAGGTTTTTCATGAGGCAGTGGACCTAACGACTCGATACCACGACTACGACCCGTTGGATCGGTCGTTGGTCTGTCCGGAGCAGTTTTCAATGGAAATTTTATTAAGGGCAATTTCGACTTTTCCATGCTTTAAGACCCTAAACTACGTTGTTTTGTGTTTTTCTGAGTGTGATAAGATGGGCAAAGTCCCTAATGCATACCCATTCCCATGCAAGAGCTTTTAGAGGGGTTTTAGGGAGATTCAGGGTCTTCTTCTCCAAAATTCCATCAATTGCTTTGTGGGTATTCAAGGAACATTGAAATTAGTCCATTTCCAGGTATATAGGGTTTAGAATGTGTGAATGCTTTCACACCCATGCTCGAATCTTGATTAAATCATGAATTCTCCTATTCAAGTTTTATGGGTTTTTACCCAAATGCATGAAAATGTGATTTCTCTTTATGGGTATGATTTAATTGAGTTTTAATTATTGAATTATGAATGATGGGCAGATTTTATATTATTTTCTTTAAAATCATGTTTCAAGCTTCTTAAATCTAAAATGTTCATTGATGAAGGTGCATGAAAGTTAAGATTTATGATGAATATTCAATATTTTAAGCTTATTGATGGTGGGAAGGCATGATTTCAAGTTCCCATGTTTATGAGTATATTTTTGAAAGAATTGAGTATGTTAAAGTATTGGGCAATGCCCATATGTTGAAGAATGATTTAAGGTTTATGAAACGTATTACATGATTTATCGATTTATGATATTGGCCGATAAAAAGGGTCTTGATTCTTGGCTAATCATATTTTAAAGGGGATAAATGATGATAAATTTTCTCTTTTAGCCAATAAATCTTAATGCATGATGTTATTGACTTACATATGCGCCTATATGCATGTTTTTGGGAGCCATGTCTAGCACCGAGCAGCCCGGCGTTCAAAGGAATACGCTGGTGTCTCATAACCACACGCCACCGTGGGTTTATAATGATGTATTATATTGATAATGATCCCCTCAAATGTGATGTCACGCCTAATGCACGACCCTCGCCTGACAAGACAGGGTCGGCTCTGCCTACTTGCAGTGAGATAGTTAGGGCATCATGAAAGGCTCTACCATGATGGTGTTGGTTATGACGAGTCCTCCCATTGTTCTGCATTTCTTATGCATTGTTATGTTTATGTTATTGGCTCAAGTTATGTTTTGATAATTTTGCTTACGATTATGATTATGAACACTTTGTGAATGAATTGAAAGCCTTGAGCCTTATATTTTCTCACGGAGTTTATGATAAGCATGATGTCCTTCTCCTATGATTATTTATGCGTTTTATTTTACTTTTAAAATTTCCGTTTTACTTACCTTGCATACTCGGTACATTTCACATACTGACCGCATACTTTCTATGTTGTATCGTTTCATGATACAGGGTCCGAATCCCAACCTCATCCTCATCCTTAGTTCATCTCAACTCTCACTCTCAGCTTATTGGTGAGTCCTCATGTTCCAAGGGCCGTTTGATAGACCTTCGTGTTATTTATGTTTCAGTATTGGTCAGGTTAGTTGGGGATGTTGTCCCATCAACCCATCTTATGTTGCAGAGGCTTTCAGACAGGATGTAGAACTCAATTTATGTATATGCCTAGTACTTCCGATTGTTACACTATGATTACGTACCTGCTATGTTTTATGCTAAGTATATTCCGCTTATTTAAATGAGAATAACTATATGCATGTGTCATGGGTCGACTTGGGGTCTCTCGGGGTCCCTTGTCCCGTCTCTACGATCTGAGTATACATTCGGGTCATGACATTGCTGAAGCAATTTTGGCACTATATAAAACTTTTGGGCTACTAATGGAGTAACATATGACAAAGTAGAGCCAGTTAGAGCCTCTCCAGCCTGCGGGAAGTGCGGCAAAAGTCATGTCGGGGAGTGCCTGCTCGGTTCAAATATTTGCTATGGGTGTGGTAGATTTGGGCACATGCGCTGAGCGTGCCCATTTGCTAGGCAGGGTGATGATAGGGGTCGTGCACAGACCACCAGGACAGCAGCAGCTCCATCCTGTTTCACTCCACAGGAAGCATCGACTAGTGGAGGTGGCGGGCAGTGCCAAAATCGATTCTATTCCCTTGCCTCGCGACCGGAGCAGGAGGCTTTACTAGACGTGGTCACCGGTATGTTGCGTGTCTTTCATATTGTTGTTTATTCCTTGCTAGATCCGAGAGCTACCTTGTCTTTCGTGACTCCTTACATTGCTAGTAGCCTTAGAGTTAGTCCTGAGACAATGTCAGAACCATTTTCAATTTCAACCCCTATTGGTGATTCGGTCATAGCTAGACGAGTATATAGAGAATGCCCGGTCACTGTGTTGCATAAGTTTACCTCCACATACCTTGTAGAGTTATCCATGACTGACTTTGACGTTATTCTTGGCATGGACTGGTTGTTTGCATGTTATGCTTCGATTAATTGCAGGACCCGTATGGTGGAATTTCATTTTCTGGGTGAGTCCGTGTTAGAGTAGAAGGGTAGTTTGGCGGTACCAGCAGGTCAATTTATTTCCTATATTAAGGCCAGGAAGATGATTTCTAAGGGTTGTGTGTATCATCTAGTTAGGGTTAAGTATGTTGAGTCTAAGACCCTGACTATTCAATCAGTTTCGGTGGTGTGTGAGTATCCAAATGTTTTTCCTTACGAATTGTCAGGTGTTCCTCCTGAGAGGGAAATCGACTTTGGCATCGATATCTTACCCGATACGCAGCCTATCTCTATTCCTCCCTACAGGATGGCTCCGACCTAGCTAAAGAATTTGAAGTATCAGTTAAAGGATCTGTTGGATAAGGGCTTCATTAGACCGATCTAGTCTCCATGGGGTGCACCAGTTCTATTTTTTCGAAAGAAGGACGGTTCCCTTCACATGTGTATTGACTATCAATAGTTGAACAAGGTTACCGTCAAGAACAGGTACCCCTTACTTAGGATCGATGATTTGTTTGACCAGCTTACGGATGCCAAGTGCTTCTCCAAGATTGATCTCAGATCCGGGTATCACCAGCTCAGGGTTCGGGAGAGTGACACCCCGAAGACCTCTTTCAATACTCGGTATGTTCACTATGAATTTGTTGTTATGTCTTTCAGACTAACCAATTCCCCTACAGCTTTTATGGATCTGATGAACAGGGTGTTCAAGCAATATCTGGATATGTTCGTGATCGTGTTCATCGATGACATTCTTATATACTCCTGGGGTGAGGAGGAGCATGCCACTCATTTGAGAATAGTGCTTCAAACCCTCAAGGATCGTTATCTATATGCAAAGTTTAGTAAGTGTGAATTTTGGTTGGACTCGGTGGCATTTCTCGGTCATGTGGTATCAAGCGAAGGCATAAGGGTAGATTCCCAGAAGATCGAGGCGGTGAAGAATTGGCCCAGACCGGTGAATCCTTCAGAAATTTAGAGTTTCTTGGGATTAGCAGGCTACTACGGAAGATTTGTTGAGGGCTTCTCATCAATTGCAGCCCCATTGACCAGGTTGACTCAGAAAAAGGTGAAGTTCCAATGGTCGGATACTTGTGAGAAAAGCTTCCAAGAGTTGAAGACCCGACTCACGTCAGCACCAGTGTTAACTCTACCCGAGTGTATTGATGGATTTATTGTATATTGTGATGCTTCAAGAGTCGAACTGGGATATGTGTTGATGCAGTGTGGGAAAGTTATAGCATATGCCTCTAGACAGCTAAAAATCCATGAGAAGAACTACCCAACCCATGATCTTGAGTTGGCCGTGGTGGTGTTTGCGTTGAAGATATGGAGACAATACTTGTATCGGGTTCATGTAGATGTATTCATGGACCACAAGAGTTTGCAATATGTGTTCACACAGAAGGATCTCAATCTTCGGCAACAGAGGTGGTTGGAGTTACTTAAGAACTATGACATGAGTGTCCTTTACCACCCAGGCAAGGCTAATGTGGTTGTGGATGCACTTAGTAGGCTTTCTATGGAGAGTGTGTCCCACGTGGATGAGGGAAAGGAGTTAGTGAGGGATGTCCACCGACTTGCAAGACTGGGAGTTAGATTGATCGATTCGACTGATGGCTACGTTGTTGTCCAGAATGGGTTAGAATCGTCCTTAGTGGTCGATGTCAAATCTAATAAAGATGAGGATCCGAACTTTAGGAAGCTGAAGGAAGCGGAGCAGAGTCAAAAGTTGGAGGTTTTCTCCCAAGGGGGAGATGGTTTTCTACGATATTAGGGTCGGCTATATGTCCCGGATGTTGATAGGTTGAGGCTTTGGATATTGCACAAGGCACATGGTACCGATATTCCATCCAATCGGGATCTACGAAGATGTATCAGGATTTGCGGAAAATCTATTGGTGGGATGGTATGAAAAGGGATTTTGCGGAGTTCATAGCCAAATGTCCAAACTATCAGCAAGTGAAGGTTGAGCATCAAAGGCTGGGAGGTGTACTTTAGGATATTCGCATTCCCACTTGGAAGTGGGAGGAGATAAATATGGATCTCGTTACAGGCCTACCTCGCACTCGCCGACACTATGACTCCATTTGGGTGGTGGTAGACAAGTTAACTAAGGTTGCACACTTCCTATTAGTCAAGACCACGGATTCAGCGGATGATTATGCCAAATTGTATATTCAGGAGTTGGTTTGACTTCATGGAGTGTCCTTGTCTATTATTTCAGATCGAGGTTCTCAATTTACCCCACAATTTTGGCGGTCTTTCCAAAAGGGGCTTAGGACTCAAGTTAAGCTTAGTATAGCCTTCCATCCGCAAATAGATGGCCAGACAAAATGAACCATTCAGACCCTCGACGATATGTTGAGGAAATGTGTTTTGGATTTCAAAGGTAGTTGGGATGATCACTTGCCCTTGATCGAATTTTCCTATAATAACAGTTATCACTCCAGTATCCATATGGCACCATCCGAGGCTCTTTACGGGCGAAGGTGTAGATCGTCCATCGGTTGGTTTGAGGTTGATGAGGCAACCATGATAGGACCTGATTCGGTTCATGAGGCCATGGTAAAGGTTTAGTTGATAAGGGACCGGTTAAAAACTGCTCAGAGTCATCAGAAATCATATGCTGATGCGAAGAGAAGGGATATGGAGTCTGATGTGGACAACTGGGTATTTCTAAAGGTATCTCCCATTAAGGGAGTCATGCAGTTCATAAAGAAAGGGAAACTCAGTTGCTGCTCTGTTGGTCCCTACCGGGTTGTGAGAAGAGTTAGTAAGGTAGCATATGAGTTGGACTTGCCATCAGAGTTATCTTCAGTTTATCCCATCTTTCATGTGTCACTTTTGAAGAAGTTTTTGGGTGATCCAACCATGGTAGTCCCAGTAGACAGCATTGGGGTAAAAGACAGCTTTAGTTATAAAGAAATTCCTATTGAAATCTTAGATCGTCAGGTTCAGAAGTTGAGAAATAAAGAAGTAGCTTCAGTTAAGGTTTTATGGATAAATCAGCATGTTGAGGGAGCTACGTGGGAATTCGAAGCAGATATGATGGCTATATACCCACATTTGTTCTCTACCGGCTCAGTTCCGACTTGAGGTACCAATTTTGCAGGGCACTCTATCTAGTTTTCATGTTCAGTTCATGTGTGCACGTTTCTTTTATGTGTATGAATATGTATGTGAAGTATGAGGTCAGTTCAGCTATGTGGTCTTATTCGAAGGTAGTCATTCCGTGAAAAAAAAATTCGATTAAAATGATCAGTATTTGGCTATGATAAATTGTATGTTTCTGTTTGCAGCTTGTTTCCTACATTCGAGGACGAATGTTTCCAAGGGGGGGATATTATAATACCCCGAGAAGGCCTAAGAATAGACCCGGGAGTTGAATTTGAAAAGTGCGGAAAACTGGCAAAAATATCAAAGGACGGGCGACTCAATGACTCGTGGTTGGATACCACGAGTCATCGGAAGCATTCATGGTATGGGGGTTCAGGGAAGCGGTGGTGACAACGTATGGTGTAACAACTCGTTGTTGCTGCTCATAGGAAGGGCTGAACTTAGGCTGATGGGGAACCCATGGGGCATCCCAAAATTCGTGGTGAGATGTGACATCCTGTTGTTTCTAGTCGTTACTTGTGGGTTGAGAATTTCAGTGCATTACACCAGATTGAGACCACGACGCGTTGGAAGTCACCACGAGTCATGGTGAGGCTCGTGGTAAGGGAAGTTCAAATTGGTTAAGGAGTTGACGATGGTCGATCCAACGACATGTTGATTGAAGCAATGACTCATCTTGATGAGTCGTGGAAAGAACTTGAGGTTTTTCGTGATGCAGTGGACCCAACGACTCGATACCACGAGTCGTGGTATCGTCAACGACCCATTGGATCGGTCATTGGTCCGTCCGGAGCAGTTTTCAAGGGAAATTTCATTAAGGGCAATTTTGACTCTGTGATAAGATGGGTTAAGTCCCTAATGCATACCCATTCCCATGCAAGAGCTTCTTAGAGGGGTTTTAGAGAGATTCAAGATCTTCTTCTCCAAAATTCCATCAAGGAACATTGAAATCAGTCTATTTCCATATTTGTAGGGTTTAGAATGGGTGAATCCTTTCACAACCATGCCCAAATTTCGATTGAATCATGAATTCTTCTATTCAAGTTCTATGGGGTTTTACCCAAATGCATGAAAATGTGATTCTCTTTATGGGTATGATTTAATTGAGTTTTAATTATTGAATTATGAATGATGGGCAGGTTTTATATTATTTTCTTTAAAATCATGTTTCAAGCTTTTT
>JACEIK010015848.1:0-17335 GCA_018107945.1 Datura stramonium | reverse complement strand
GCGTCTGATTAGCTAGTTGGTGAGGCAATAGCTTACCAAGACGATGATCAGTAGCTGGTCCAAGAGATGCACAAAATTTAAGAAACTAAAAAAAACTTTAAAACCTTGTTGTCTTCAATTAAATATATATATTGAATGTATCAAAATATCCTTTAATTTCGTGATCTAAAATATGTCATGTGAAAATTGAAAAGTAAGAATAAAAGAGTTGTCAAAATAAACATTTTTTTTTAAAAAGACCTGAAAGAAAAGTAAGACAGATAAATTGAAATGAAGGGAGTAATAAATAAGGACAATTACACCAAATCTTGACTGTATTATGAAAAATGACACTTTTCATCATTACATAATAATAAAATTTAATAATATAATATAATAAATTTAAATAACAATAAAAATAAATATTGTATTTAAAATAACAATACGATACACTGCAATAGGTAACAACCATCCAAACAAGTTTTAAGTAAAAGATAAGATCATCCAAAACCAAAATACAAGAAAAGACACATAAAAGTTAAAAAGGCAGCAGCTCAATTTGGACTGTGCTGCTTGATTTTATTCAATCTGATGGCAGCAAACACATAAATCTTGTTGCCCATGTTATCTAGGAACCTCATATAGGCATATCTCCAAGACTTTTTCAACATTAGAGTAGCAAAAAATACCCAGAAACCTGTATTGAATCCAATTCCCATGCTAATGTAGAAAGAAAATTCCTCGAGCCAGTTGTTTTCTTCATGTTGAACGAGCTGAATTTCCTGCTTATTGTCATTATTACAGTGAGTCATGTCCTCATGTAAATGATCCGAGCAGCCTCGTATGAGTGGTGATCCGCACAAGTTTGGATTCCCAGCGTAAGAACTATTGTCGAAGGTACTGAATCGAGGTCCAGATGGAATTTCTCCTGTCAAATCATTGAAAGAAAAATTCGCGACCTCGAGAAATGCTCAAGTTCTGCTATACTGGGAGGAATGGAGCATGACAGCTTATTCCTGGAAAGATCAAGAAATTCCAAAGTTGGCAAGTTGCCAATGTCGCGTGGAATTGCTCCTGTGAAATTATTCCCTGATAAATTCAAACCCCCAGAGCAGTAAGGCTGGTGATTTCATTTTAGGAATTTCCCCTGATAAATGGTTCTCCGCTAGATCAATTACTATGAGGAACCAGCGAAAAGCCAAGTCTCATAAGACATTCCTCTAAGAACAAGCCTTCCATGAATCCTGTAATCTGCATAGGGTCCATAGGTAAAGCGAGGAGCCTCCTCTACCCCGGACATGGTGTGAAGTTGTTCAAGACACCTTGGAATAATTCCTGATAGAGTGTTGGAACTAAGGTCCAAAAGATACAAGTATTTAAGTTGGCAAATCTGCCGGGGAATGTGTCCGTCAAACTTATTTCTGCTTAATTCAAGAATCATTAGTCTCTCTAAACTCTCCCCTAACCAAAACGGTATATTTCCAGATAAACTATTTTCAGAAACATCAAGAATTTTAAGTCCAGATACGTTCTTCAGTGATGAAGGCAGGTTTTGGAGAAAATGTTGTCATTAATTGCAGACATAAAGATTAGCAAGATCTCAATTGAATGAGGTATCTCCCCAGATAGATTATTATGGGCTAAATTCAATAATTCCAGATTCTTCCCATATCTCCAACAGTCTGAAAGTTGTCCTGATAGAAAATTTGAAGATAGGTCCAGAAGACTCAGAGAATTATTCATGACAAGCGATTCACATACAGGGGCTATAGTACCATTAAAGGAATTCCTTGCCAAAATCAAGGTCATCATCTTGGGTGAAAAATGAGGCAAAGGACCATAGAAAATTGTTCCGCTCAGGTCCAATTTTGTAAGATTAACTCTTTCTGTAAATTCAGGCAATTCCCTCTGAAATTGTTTTGCGAAGGTCTATGTGATATGCCTTCGCAGAAGATTCCAGAACCAAGTAGGCACTAAACCTGAGATCATGTGAGAGATATCAATAAATGACAACTCTTTTTGCGTTTGAAGCCACTGGGAAACTGTGTACCATGTTGGCAAGACTGCAGGCTTATAAAGTCGAGTTGGCAGGCATCCAAGTTGCGCTTATATTGAGAATAAATGAGTTGGATGATAAGTCTAACACTCTCAAGTAACTGAAATTCAGGAAATGTTCTGTAATCAATTCATTGAAAGAGTTCTGAGCAACATCGAGGAAAACTAATTGCTTAAGTTGCGCGATGCTTCTTGCTAAAGGGCCCTTCAGATGATTATTAGAAACATTCAAGTATTTCAGCTTTGATGACAGGGTTGGTGGTAAATTGCCCGTAAGCAAGTTTCTTGAGAGATCAAAGAAGAAACTGAACTCATGTTCTCAATGGAATGTGGAAGGTTGCCTGAGAGAGAGTTCCCAGAAAGATCAAGAACTCTAGGGAGTAGTCATGTTGCCAAAGGCATTTGGAAGTAAACCACCCAGCTCACTTCTTGTGAGATTAAGATAAACAAGACTCTGGCTAGTGTTGAACAACCAGCTAGGAATCACGCATTAAAATGGTTGTGAAAGGTCAAGAATACGAAGGGATGTGAAATTACAAAAGCCGAAGCAATTTAGGAAATTGTACAAGCTGACAAGCAGACAAACTAATCTGAGAGAATTTAGCAAATTGATGTCATGCAGCCAGTTTTTGGCGCTGCTCATCTGAACACCACTCAAGTCAAGAATCTTCACGGAGAAGAGGTGCTGAAGCCATTGAAGATTATTGACCCGAATAAACATCACCACTGAATCCAAGAAACTGCAACCGTGACAGATTCCCAAGATGCTCAGGAATCATTCCCCCAAAATTGGTTTTCGACAAGAACAGAGATACTCAGGTCCTTAAAACCAGGAAATAAACTCAGGAATCTGTGCCCCGAGGAAATCATTTTGGCTTAGGTCTAAGTGCCTTAAATGAGGCAAGCCAAGTAAATAAATCCCGAACTCACCTTGCAAGAATTGGTTGTGCAGATTGAGTGATCACGTGCCCGGTTGTGTTGTCGCATTCAACACCTTTCCAGCTGCAACAGTTCTCCTCAGGCGAGCATCCAAGACGACATGCTCTGTGATGGATTCTTGAAACCTCGGCTGAACTTGGTAAGAGCATTTTTTCACTCTCAATGCAATGAATTCCTGAATACACAGCACTAGTTTTACAGGAAAATCCATATAAAATAACTACAACAAGGAGAAGGAAAGCAAAGCTGCACCTTCCATGAGCAGATAACAGAAACTCTGATCAATAATCAAGATTATCACAGAGAAATTTATTAGACAAATTTCAAAAGGATAGATAAATAGAGGGTGTTAAAGACTTCAAAGCTCAGTTCACCGGGTCTACCATTTCAAAAATTCTAAGCAGAAAGTGACTTAACGTTTGGTCTTTGTTGACTTCAGTAGTATACTCTATACGCGTTGCTCGGGTTTCCAAGAAATTAAAACACTTTCAAAAACTAATTACAAATTGCATAATACATGATATAGGGGGGCGTTGTAAATTTCTGGTGGTACCACCTCATGTACATACAGAAGAATAGAACTAACTAAACAAAAATAAATACAAACTGATTCATATTTTTGATTTTTATTAACTTTTTATTTGTACGTATTTAGTGATCAATTCGAAATATCTTAACTTTTTAGAAACCGAGGACTGAGTCAATAGCAATGGTTTGTTGTGAGCGTTTAGTGTATGAAGATATTTATACTTCTTTTACCTATGAAAATATGAAATTTAAACTCATGTGACAAGCAAGGCAAGAGCCTGAAGACTCTAAAGAACATCCTGGCGTTAACTATCACCAAAGTGTTGAAAACTACAACTTGTACCATTAAAATTTGTTAAGGACTTACTTATGTTCTGCAGTGTTGATACTCAGTCAGTTAATCTATTGTATGAATACTAGAAAATTCTCCAAAGCTTCAAGATTGAAGATCTATTGTAGCAAGAGTGTTGTGTTCTCTGGTGGAGTTCTATCCCCAAGGAGAACTGCTTGTAGCTCTTTAGGGTACATTGAGCACTAAGATGATATCTCTGAACCTATGATAGCCTTTGTTGGAGAAAATTATATCATGGGAGGAATCACTACTTGGACCTTTAAATTTTAGAAAAATAAAATAAAACATTGAACCTCATTGAGTTTCGCCGAAGTCCATCTAATTTTTTTTAAATGGAAAACTAACACATCGTTGCATATTTGTGAAATGTCCCATTTGATTAATTTCACATTTGCATCTTCATACTGCCAAAAATATTCTCTCCCTCATTGAAGCACTGTAAGACTTTTTGTGAATTAAAATAATTTTAAAATTAAATAATATTTATCCACTAAACACACATATTCATAAAATATATCGAAATTATTATTCTTATCGTATCAACCGAACGAATCTTTGAATGTAATTCTAAGGTGCTAAGTAGGAGGGATGCTAGAAGGGTGACTTGTATTTTGACTGCCATGAGAATCTTTTTTATGCTTTGTAACTGCTACTTTTGTAATAAAATTTCTTATTTAACCAAAAAAAAAAAGTCAATATATGAAGAAAAAGAAAAAATAAAAACACAAACAATGGAACCACTATGCATCCTGCCAATTACACTGGGAAAAGCAGCAAAAAGCTTATATATATAGACAAAATTCAAGTTCATCTAAGAAAAACCAACAGTAAAACTGAATGCACCAAATGGGGAAAAAAAGTGTAAATGGTTCCATCAAATTAAGCCACAGAAGAAATTTTTAATTAAAGAAAATACAAAAGAAAAAAATGGAATACCAAAAAGTACTAAACAGTTCCAATATTTACTGTAAATCATCAAAATATAAACTCTCTGGAATTTCAAACTTAATAAATTTATTACAGCAACTATCTCTCTCATCTTCAAAACTGAAATTTTGATTGCTGCCATTTTCTTTTAAATTTTGGCCATAGTTTTGCAAAGGTAGCACCACATGTTCTTGTAATTTTTGGTCATTATTCACCAAATATGGTCCCACATTTGATTGTGTGCATGTTGGTATTTCTTGAATCTGATTATAATTAGGTTGGAAAATATTTTTAGTATGATTTTCTATTTGGGCATTCAAAAATTGATTTTCTTGAAATTTTTGCAGTAGCACTTGAGACCCTTCATGGTTTTGAATTTGTGTGTTCATCAATTGTAATAATGTTTCTGGACTAGTTTCAATGTGGGGTGCAAAAATATTAGGGGCTAAAGTGGCAAGTGTCAAAACTTAGGGTTTAAAGTGCTTGTAGTCCTAGTAAACTTGAAAGGTTAAGTTGTTCGGAGTTAACAAGGAGTGATGATAAGTCTAATAAATTAAGGCGGGTTACTGGATCAAAGTCTCATCTTTAAAGCTTTTTCTTATGTAGGTGTTGATAATTCTTGATTTCATTATAGAGTTCTTCCACACGGCAAGCAGTCGCTATGGTGACCACAGTAATAACAATAACAAGGATAAGTGTAAGTATATGGTTATAGAAGAGTGTTAATTCTCAATAAAAGAAAAGAAATAAATTACTTCATCATTGTATTTACATGAAATTTTATTTGGGCATTGAAATATTTTTAAGAAGAAAGAATTTTAGCATATACAAAAATACCTTCAAATTGTAATCTTAAATATGATACATTTTTATAGATGTAAAACCATGTCATTAAGGTTATTTTGATATATATGGAAGGAAAATATTTTTAAATCATTTATATATAATTTAGATAAATATTATTGGAAATCGGTGAGATTCGGGAGCGAGATGAGGGTAGGTGCGGGATGGAATGCTGAGTAATGAAGAGGGTGAGACAATGAACTTGTTTTCCTGCTCTCCCACTTTAAAAAGTCAATTGCCTAATTATTTTTAACGATCTTATTTTAAAAAATATATCTTTTGACCAATCAAATAGACATTTAAGAGTAAAATGATAACTGAAAATTAAAAAAATTCTCAAATATTAAAATATATGATTCTTTATTAAATAAATTTTTTAAAAAATATCATATAAAATGAAACAGATGGAATATTATTTACCAAGATTCAAAGAAAAGAAATAGCAACATGCCTTGTTGCCAAGAACACTATGAGGATTTGATATGTTTCTTCTTCCTCAAATGAAAATCTTCCCCTCTTAATATCTGGTCTCAAATAATTTGTCCAACGAAGAAGACAACTCTTTCCGCACCTTTCAAGTTTGGTTAATTATCTTCAAGTTGTCAAATAGAGTTACAAATACTTCCTCTGTTCTAGTTTATGTATTATAAATCGGATTTCAAAAGTCAGGTATTTAATTCGATGTGAATTTTGATAAGAATAATATCTTAATTTTGAAATAACAACAACAAGAAGCATCGGAGCGTGCAAGAAATAGAAAATAGTAAAAGTAAAGCATTAACTTGGGACGAAACTACAACAAAATAATAGATAGTTGGAGTACACGAAATAATAAATAATAACGAAATCGAAGGATAAAAACTATTGAACAATGCTACAACTACTAGTATAGACTAATAAAACCTACATATTTCAAAACTATAAAAAAAATATTATAACGGCATATGACAAAATAGCGATCACAGAAAAGTCGTTTAACTCTGGCTTTCTCAAGAAAATATTAGAATTCAGGTTCTTACCGGCATTCTTGGGAGGCTACGCCACTTTCCAGGACCATGAACTTGAATGTATTGAATAAGCTTAAGATCTTCTTCTTGGGTCCATGGACCTTTTTTGAGTCCATTTTTATCAGAACTAATTGGTGATCTTCCCATTTCTTTGCACTTTTTCTTTAAATTAAACAAAAAAACAAAAAAAACTTAAAGGATGTAAATTATTTGAAGCAAATAAAGAGTTATATGGCAATTATTGGAAGAGTTCTAAGATGTGAATTTGTAAATAAGTGCACTATAAACTAGATAACAAAGAAAATTATATTAATGAAAATTATAAAGTATTAATAGTTTGGTCAAATAGCCTACATACGGGAAAGATTATCTTTGTAAAAAGTCTTGCTTTTACAACAACCAAACCAGCATCTTGATGTAATCTCACAAGTAATGGGACAAATAATGATCAGGTATCATGCAAAAATAACACAGCAAATCTCGAAAGACGATAAATAAGATAGCAGAAATACATGAAAAGAGATACAATAATTTCTTTCCATGGGTCAATCGTACCATACAAGAGAGGTATACAATCCACTATATAAAATAGAGTACAGATATGACCTTATAAAATTCACCGAATAAAAAAAAAAGTGCACATAAGAATTACACTAACACTCGTGTCTCATAAATTCACCTCACAAACAAGGCTTCTCAAAGCCGCACATGGTAAGTTGTGGATCTTTCTTAGTTGGAGGAAAAGTACCGATTTATAAGTCTAACACATTTTCCTCGGGAAAAAAAATTAACCAAATATGGAAAATCTGTATTTTCCTTTTAAGAAAAAGAAAAACCTAATTATGGTAAGAAAATCAAGACAAACGCAACAAAAGTAAAGTTTGGAAAGGGTAAAGTGCATGCAGACTTTACACCTACCTCAGAGGTAAAGAGGTTGTTTTCGAAAAAAATATATAAAACTTATTGAGAGAATATATAATCTCCTCATAAACAAGACTCTTTAAACAACTTTATTGTGTTGATGTGTAAAAAGAAAAGATCTTCTATTTATAGAAGTTTAAAATTTCTCCGCCATAAAAAATAAATACGAAGAATCTTTTCCATAAGTGTTTGGAAACTTTGATTTAGATTGGTAGGATTGTCTAATCTTTCCTAATTTTTAAAGCCCTTTGTAAAGATCCTGATCTTCCTGTGATATGCGGGACAAACATCGGTATAAGTTGTCCAAGTTGCAACTACGGAAACTACAACAATCTCCATGAACAGACGCTTTGTCGGTTCATTTTTTATATAACTTCAATTCCATAATTAAGAAAAAAAGGTGATCTGTTTTGACATGAAAATGGATATATCCATATATCTACGACTCATATTTACGAGATGATAAAATATGAAAACTTTTCAAACTAAAATTATATAAATTATGATAGAATTTAAATAAAATAATTTAATTAATTTAACACAAACCCTAACACATATCACCTACAAAAGATAACTATAAACATAACTTATACTTGTAATAAGTAAAACTAGTAATTATTTATCTTTGACGGGTAATAAAATTTAAACTCTTAAAATATAGTTTGTTTGGTCAAACTTTTAAAATCAGCTTATTTTGAGAAGTATTTTTTAATTAAAAAATGCTTATTAAAAAAATACTTTTGGTGAGAAACAGTTTGTGTTTGGACAATAAATTTAAAAAATACCTTTGAGCAACAATTATGTGCTTTTAAAGTGTATTTTTCTCAAAAATATTTTAAATATGTGCTTTTGGGAGAAGCTACTTTTTTAGCTTCTAAAAAACAACTTCTACTACTCTCTGAAAACACTATTTTCTTTTAAAATATTGAAAAATTAAAAATTGGAAAATTTAAAATCTTAAAAATATTTTTAAAAAAAATAAACAATTTTAACCTCTCAAAAGCTTGACCAATAAGCTATTAACTTTGTGGGTAAATGGTAGTTAGATTTCCCCTACAATTATACAATGCAAGAATATCATGGCCTCATGGGTTTTCATGTATTCTCTTGGCTTTTTTTGTAAATAATCAAATAATTAACATCTAACAATTATCAACTCAATAATGGGCTAAAAAATGTGTTCATGATTAAGGTGTTTCATTGTAATCCATATTATAGACATTTAACATATACTTATCATATCATAAGTAATTTAATCGCATAAATATTTTTATATGGGTGTTTAGAGCTTAAACTGCTCTTCTATTTTATTAATCAAGTTGACTCCTACCAGCATATCAGTTAATCAAGCTGCTTTTCAACCTAATCTTAGAGACAAGTTAGTTTTGATAAAGTAAAAATAAAATAAAAACGCAGTAGTCATTCAATAGTCTTTATCATGTATATTTATTTAAAAGAGAAAATTCAATCTCATTATTTCTTACTAGCCAATTTCTTGTACTTGCTCAGTGTGCCTCCTTTCTTAGTGTCCCGCCCGATTCACTGGGTCGTTGGCTTACCAAACACTTGCAATTAGAGGTGGACTCATATGGTGAATTGAGATTTGTGTGCATTCATTTACTTTTAAATTTTTTTAGTATGTATATATATTTCTTTAAAGAACTATGATATATTTTGAAAGAATCTCTTGAATATATTTTCTGAGCTAGTTAATTTGATTTTGGTGCTCTTCAACGCAGGCGTATAACCTGAGTCGCTATAATCTTTTTTCATTTTTAGCTAATAATTAAAAATATGAATAAAACTTGTACGTATTGCGTTCGAACAAGCAATCTAGTGTATGCAAAATGATACCTAAGCTACCAATTGACAAAGCAAGATTCATTGGATTGATCCATTTAATATATATTTATATATTAAAATATCAGTTTCTGAGTGTTTAATAAAATTTTCAGACGAGGCGATATTATATTGCGTAAATTGTTTTTATAGTTGTGCATTTTGCTTTTATGATATCTTAGATATTTTAAATTTAAGTCGCCTCTACTTGCAATTACTTTATTTTCTGATTAAAATATTCTAATCTGAATTTCTTTTTTTTAACAAAACAACACGTATTTATGTGGAAGACAATCCAATCCAAGACCAAAAGATAAAATGTTTATTTCTAATTTCCACATATTACACATCAGCTCCAACGTTGTTATTTTAGTTAATTATCAGCCATTTGTTGTAAATATATTATATTACATGAATATTTATTGGATGAACTTGTTATCGAATAAGCTCTTAATGTGTATTGTATTATAATGAATGTTTAAATTAGGGTTAATCTTTCTCTATAAATAAAGAAATTTTCAAATTCATTCTATTCATCCCTTTAACCCCTCAAGAGAATCCCTCAAGAGAAATAATGTTTATTCTCTTTTCTATGATATTCTTGTTCTTCCTTTATTATTTCATAACACGTTATCACCACGAGACTCTACCTTCTCAAAATTTGAAGGCTAAGGTATTATATTTTTTCTCTTCCTTTTAATATGGTGATCTTACAAAATTTAAGTTCGTTGCCCTTCAAAGTTCGAGCAAGAACTACTTTTTATGGGTGTTGGATGTTAAAATCTGTTGCTGCAATGGGTCAAGACTTTCATTAAAAATAAAAATAAAGCATCAAACCAAGATGCAGTGCTAAGGCTATGATATTTTTGTGTCATCGTCTTATGAAATTATGAAAATTGAATATACGCGATTGGATTCCTTGTTTGTGAAATATCCACGAAAGAAAAGTATGACCACACGAAGATGGTCATGTAACCAAAACACGATATGATTGGATGTCACGAGTTTTCAAATTTGCTCATCTGTGGCCAAGTCTGACTTCTGTAATGTTAAATTGTTTCTCGTATGGAGAAGACTATTAATGAGGTTGATATGATGGACTATGTGGTAGTAGACAAAATTAATTGAGAGCTGCGGAAAAGCTAATGTGTTTCACTAGAAGGAATGAAATTATTTCCTTAATATTGGTATTATAGTAAGTCTCAAAAGGAAACTTATAAGTTTCAAAGACATTGAAAAAATTAAGATAAATTATGGGAAGATCTAATTTCTTCATATTACTACAATTAGAGCGGGTTATAAATATTTATGAGATTACCCACCGTTTTCTTTTGTTTGTAGTACATAAATATGAAGTATGATGATGAAATCACATGCGAAAGTAAACTAAGTTTCTTGAATAAAGATAAGTTGGCATAAGCTGGTTGGCCGTCTCGGTTGAATGTGATGCAAAATAGTGAGAATTCACGTGGTTTTATGTTGAATAAATACAAGATTCTTCAAGAATTCTCTTGTATTGTTTTTTCTCATGATAGATTGATCATTATATCAGCTACAATTGGGACTATATTCCTGAAATTTTGGGACTTGTAAAAAGTGAATATGAGTCCGTTCACCGCCATGAACCATCTATTATATAATTTTAATAGATGTATCTATGGTATGGTCATATTTGCTTTCATATCAACTTGCAAACTGATTCTTGCAAGGTTGATTACTCGAATTGTTAAATTAATAGCACGGTTCTAAATTATAAATTATGTTGATAATGCTAGTTCATATCTAAGTTGATTTAGCTAAAATTGTATGCCTCAACTATATTGTAATATGTATTTGATATGAAATATATTTATTTAACATGTAGCAATAAGCATCTCTATTGCTCCTAGCATTACATTTGGTGTACTGTGTTCTTCAGAGGTGAGAACACAGTACATCATTTTCTCATTCATATTACTCCTAGCATTACATGTTGGGAAATATGGAAGGCTCGGTGTACAAGAAGGTATGAAAATAAAAACATCTCTGTTGCTAGACTTTGTAATCAAATTTTATTTCAAGTGAAGGTGTCAATGAGAAAAAAATTCAGCAACATGGAGGAGTCATGGAGCTGGAAAGATGTTTGTTGGATAGCTGAACACTGACCCAAGATCAACAGTTTTCTAGTCAGTGGAATAAACCATTGGCTAACAATTGGAAGCTTAACACAGATGGAAGTTTTATGCCTTTAATCAACAAAGCTGGAGCCAGAAGATTGTTAGGAATAGAAATGGGGACATGCTTGTGGCTTTTGTGTATAACACCCAATTCTCCACTAACAACTTCAGTGAAGCTCAAGTTGTGTTAATTGAGTATTACTTGGTGGTTGTGATCAACACTTTCAAGAACTTGAAGTGGAACTTGATTTGATGCTCATTGTTCAAATGCTACAGGGCATATTCAAGTGCCATGGAGGCTCCAAAAGATTATTGAAGACATCCGGAAGAAGATGAACCGGAAATATTTCTATTACACATTACTATAGAGAAACAAATGAGGTTGCAAGTACTCTTGCTAAGTATGCACAACCATACAGAGCAAAAAATATGTCTTACTAAAAAATGAACCTTCAGGCAAAAGGTCTTTTACGCTTGAACAAGCTAAATCTGGCTTTACGAGAAGGGTGAAGAAACATTCATGCTGGACTTTTGATCCTCCTTGATCATTCTCTTTGTTATGATTCATGGAGGTGCTTTCCAGTCTTAGTGAAATTATATGTACTTTGTGCAATTACTCTAAAGGCTTTGGCCATCTCCGGTAAATGGTAGCTTCCTTTGTCTTTCTTAGCTACCTTTAAAGTGGAGCTTAAAGCTTCCACACCTCCCCTTAGTATCCCCTTGTATTAGAGGTAAGGTTTGATCATACTCTCTTGTATTCTTTTGCTAAAATAGTACACAAGGTAGGGGTCCGGGCAAAACCCCCACCGTCACGGGTGAAGAGAATGCAGGTGGATGGATTCTATAAAAAAAATGCATCAAGCCTGACCAAGTTTCTCCTATCACAATTAGTTCAGGATCAGAACCAAATAATTTCATTTAAAAATTTGAAGGTGCGGTATATGATTGATTGATCTATACAGCGCCTGAGATGGGTCCCTAAATGGGGTTGAGGGGTAAATATTAGGTTTCTTAATATTAGGGAGAAGTGATTTAGCTGAAGATTGTGTGTTGGATGAATTATACGGATCCTTAAAAAAAAAAAATGTGAACTTAAAGTTCAGGAGATAATTCACTTGTAAAATATTACAAATCAATTATCGAGATGTATTTCTTGACTCTATTTTATAATTCGAGTTGTAAATGCTCTAATGAAAATTAGAGTCCTTGACAGAACGAGTCTATGACACGCACGAGCGTGATAGATCAATCAATTCTAGAAATAAAAACTCCTTGATGAAGAGAAGAGTTAATGATCAGATGGCGAATAATGAGGTAAGTGATTTAAAAGGAGCACTACGACATAATAATTCATAGTACCTTAGCAAAGGTTGAGGTACCTAAAATGATTAAAAATGAAGAGATCTTGATAAGTTATGTTGTATTGGATCGATATCAAAATGATTGTCGATGATATCACTCATATAATTCAATATTATAAATGTTGACAAGGATCTTGAAATTCAAATCTGTCAAAAAATGTAGACGGATAAATGATTGGCCAAATAAGTATGCAATTCAAGTATAATGTTAGTGGGGTATAAATGGATTCTTGTGCGAAAGGTGAAATAAATAAAATCATAAATAGTGCGATTTATGCCTTGTGCCTTGTGCCATAAAGGTTTTTTATCACATCATTATTATATGGAGAGTTCGTCCTTCTATATATGGTGGTTGCAATTATTTTGAGATTACTCATAAGTCTGGCAATACATGAAAAACTTGATATGCGTATAATGAAATTATTTTCATGTCTAGATAGACTGAAGGATATATGAAAATTCTTGAAGGATTTAAAAAGTTTTAGAGCGATTCTATTGAATACCTCATCTTTGTGAGATCGCTTAAAATAAATAAAGATCAATTTTGAACTCATGAAAATGGTTAAGCATAGTATAATTGGTGTACTTATATATCCGCTATTACTATTCATGAGATAATATTTTTATAATATGCAAGAAAAATACTCTTCACTTTATTAGTAGAATGCGGGTGAATGAAAATACTAATATTAATTTATTATTTCTAATCAATATTGTCAAAGAATTGTTGGTTATGCAATGCAGGAAAATTATTTAATTTTATATGAAGATAATGCAACATGCATAGCACAATTAAAGGAGGATTCATAAAGGAGATAGAAGAAACACATCTTGCCAAAGTTTTCTACACACATGAGCTCCAAAAGAACGGTGATCAACGTGCAACGGTCGTTCAAGTGATCATGTGGCTGATTTGTCTCCAAATGCACAGCGCAACTTTCAAGAAGATAGTGCACAAGATTGGGATGTAAAGATTCAGGATGTTCATATTAGGGATTTGTACGCGATGTACTCTTTTTCCTTCGAGGTTTTATCCCACTTGGATTTTCCTTGTAAGATTTTAATAAGGCACCTACCAATGCGTATTACAAGATATGTGTACTCTTTTTCCTTCAATAGAATTTTTTCTCACTGAATTTTTTTCTAGTAAGGTTTTAACTAGGCACATTATTTATTAATGAACATCTAAGGAGGAGTGTTATAAATATATTATATTTGGTGGATATTCATTGGATAAGCCTATAACTAAATAAACTTACGATTGAATGAGGCGCTTGGCAGGATAAGCTTTTAATGTATATTTGTATTATAGTAAATGTCTAGTTAAGGGATTTAGTTTTTCCCTATAAATAAAAAAAAATCATTATAATTCATCCTTTAATCCCTAAGAGGATCCCTCATGAGAAATAAGAATTACTCTATATTCTATCTTTCTCTACAATATACTTATTTTTTCTCTATTATTTTATAACACTCACCTTTTATTTATTTCAAAATATATATCGCATGATATGAACAGTCAAATTAATGTTTATCTTTTTATTAAATATTAATATTTACTTTAATAAATTAAAGGATAAACTTCATCTTCTGTTCCCCGTTTGGTGTCAACGAGGCAACCCAATCTCATTAGCTGCTAACAAATACTTTAATAAATTTGCGTAGCAAAATTAGTATTTAATAAAAGACTAAACATTAATTTGACTTTTTGATTTAGAAAATTGGAAAGAGTCATATTTGCTCGTGTATTTTTGAAAAATAATTATATTTATTTTTTTATTATATTTTTATGCGGAAAAAATATATTTGTTCTTAATATTCTTAAAATAAGTATACTACGGAATGGTATACTTTGAAACATTGATGATAGAGTTACAACTTATAAAAAGGGCTGCAGTGAGAAAGAGTACGATGTATGTTCGGTATTGGAAAATAAGAGTCTTGGTCCAGATGGTTATGGGAGTGGGTTTTTTAGAGATGCTTGGGACATTGTTGGGTCAGACATTGCGAGCGGTGTTAGAATTCTTCGAGAAATGGAAAACTACGCGCCCAGTTGAAAATACTGTGATGATAGCATTAATTCCCAAAGTTGATATTCCTCGATCTGCTAGTCAATTTAGACCTATCTCATGTTGTAATGTTATATATAATGCGTATCAAAAATCATTTGTCAAAGGTTGAAACGAGTACTACCTCTTTTAGTAAGTAGAAAATCAAGGCGCATTTGTAGAAGGTAGATCACTATTGCACAACATACTCATATGTCATGACTTGTTGAGACATTATAATAGGAAGACTTCACGAAGATGCATGATGAAGATTGATACGAGGAAGCTTATGATATGGTAAGTTGGGATTTTTACGGAAGATCACTTTAAATGGTTTGGATTCCCTAAGTCTTTCGATTGCTCTGGTTATGTGCGTGTAAAATCTACAAAGTTTCTTGTTAGAGTTAATGGTGAAGGGCATGGCTACTTTGCGGGGAAAAAGGGTTGAGACGAGGTGATCAATGTCACCTTTCTTGTTTGTGCTAGTTATGGACTACTTAACTAGAAGCCTAAGGAAGATGAGTGAGGATAATGAGTTTAAATTCCATCCTATGTGCAAAACTACTAAACTCACTCATTTGATATTTGCGAGATGATCTTATGATATTTTTGTCAAGGGCGGGATGTCTTCTATTTCCAAAGTCATGGAAGTTCTATAACATTTTAGTGAAGCTGCGAATTACGAGTGCAAACTTGGATAAATCTCACTTCTTTTTGGCTGGTGTAAATGAAGCAGAACGTGAGATATCATAAATAGGGCAGAGTTCTCAATAGGTACTGCCTATGAGGTATTTGGGGCTTCCATTATCATCAAAGAAATGGGAAAAAATGGAGAGTGTCATCGATTGGTGGAAAGGATCACAAAAAGGATCACACAAGCTTACTCAAAGCAGTTGTCTTATGCGGGTAGATAACGGGTATTCTGGTACATCCTATTTTCTATATATAACCCAAGGGAGCCATTTTCATCACATACAGGCATTACGAAAGAGATTAATAAAAAGTGTAGGAGTTCCTTTGGGGAGGGTCGAAGGGAAGAGGAAGATAGCTTTAGTATCATGGGAAACATTTATGCTATCCAAAAAATATGGAGGGCCCGAACATCAAATCTTTTGTAGGAAGTGGAATATTGCGGCGGTTGGGAAACTAATTTGGCAAGTAGCTGAAAAGAAGGATGTGTTATGGGTGAAATGGGTGAATGAATTGTATATGAAGCATGAAGACAATATTTGGCTGCATACACACATCACGGGATTCAAGGCGAGCTGTGGGAAATTTGAATTCTATCAAAGAGTTGATGCTAAATTGGTATCAAAATATGGTATGTTCTATCTTCTTCTGGGAAGTACTCTTTGACTAGTAGTTATATTGCTCTATTGGGGAAACCTTCAAAGGTTTCATGGGGCAGAGACATGTGGAACTCTATTTTACTACCTAAACATAGAATCATATTTTGGTTGGCATATCAAAATGAACTACTTACAAAATATGGGTTGCTTAGAATGCATTTAGCAGTGGAAAATGATAAATGCTTCTTATGCTTCAGGTGAAACACATCGGCATCTATTTCTTTGAATGTTACAGTTTAATGAAGTGTTGGGATTGTTAGGTACATTTGGTTGGGTATATCTTTGCCTAGATTATATACTAGAAATTGTGTGGAATGGCTGAGAAGAATGCAATGGAGGCGGGGAAAAAAGGTAGTTGCGGCGGTGTGGGGAGCAACTATTTACTACATGGCGAGTGGAAAATTTCGGGGGCAGCGTATGCACACACACGATGGGTTGCGGGCCCGAGATTAAAGTGGAAATCAAGACAAGGTTGGAGGGTATAGAGACTACAAGGAAGGCAAGAAGAAGCACACATTGGTTACAAACTATAATAAATAGATGATAGCATAGTGAACTTTGTATGTTTGTTTTTTTAAAAAAATTTGACATTTGTTTTGTACTTCTTCAATTGTTGGTTCAGGTAATATATTCACAATTTATTATTACCAAAAAAAAGTATAACAAAGAGCAAAATAATTTTTTTCTAAAAATACGAGGATAAATATAATCTTTTTCATATTAAAAATATATAACAAAAAATAAATATAATTAGGGTATAGAGACTACAAGGAAGGCAAGAAGAAGCACACATTGGTTACAAACTATAATAAATAGATGATAGCATAGTGAACTTTGTATGTTTTGTTTTTTTTTAAAAAAATTTGACATTTGTTTTGTACTTCTTCAATTGTTGGTTCAGGTAATATATTCACAATTTATTACCAAAAAAAAAAGTATAACAAAGAGCAAAATAATTTTTTTCTAAAAATACGAGGATAAATATAATCTTTTTTCATATTAAAAATATATAACAAAAAATAAATATAATT
>JACEIK010015847.1:5632-16150 GCA_018107945.1 Datura stramonium | reverse complement strand
CTTAAACTAGTTAAATTAAAATAATCTTTATCATGTAGAATCTTAAATATTATAGGTGAAATTTCAAAATACTATCATAAAATTTCACGATAGTAATTTTTTTTAAATAAAAAATATGAATAAAGAAATGATTACTAAATGCTTTTTCGTTGCCTATCCAACTCTTATATAGCATCTACTCTCTCCGTTGTTTTATATTTTTCACGTTTCGATTTTGGAGAGTCAGATTTATTTGTTTGTATTTAATAGAGGTATGAATTTAAATGGTTCAGATTTTAAATCATTAAATATATTTGTTTTCATTAAGATTTAAGTACTTATTTCTTCTAAATAAGTCTTAAATCATTAAGATCTCGAATAGAGTCTTAATATCATTAAGAGGTATGTTTGTGTGGATAATATTCACTATCACTCTATCCACAACCACTAGTCACCATCATTAACCACATCTATCATCACAACCACCATCACCAATCACCTTTGACATCACAACAACCACTGGCAACCACCTTGCTGCCAACCACTATTGTTAGTCGTTACTAAACATACCACCTCCATCATTACAATTATATTCACTGTCACCACCGTCGTCGCCTCTACCATCACTATCACTCACTACCACCATTATGACCAGTCCCTACTATCAACCACCTTCACCATCACAACTAGCATAGCGGCCAACTACTACCAACATATCGTCAAGCACCACACATTTTTTAACCGCCATCATCAACACACCGACTCCTAACATAAACCGACTTCACCATCACAACCATTACTACCAACTATCACTATCACGTCAGCCACTACAACACGAACCACCTCCATCATCATAACTATCACCACAACTACTATAATTACTATCCACTAACATCAAGCATAATTACCATGACCACCGCTACAAACTATCTCCACCATCACTAGCGAATATAAATATTTTATTTTTTATCAGACCTCTTTTGCATATAGATTGCCTTTGCGAGGTCATGACGAAAGTGAATCTTCAATAATTAAATCAAGGCTTCTTTTTAGAATTTTTATGATGGCGCGGAGACAAATATCTGGATGTGGAAAAAGTCATACTACAAAAAATGTTCCACGAAATGATACTTTAACTTGTCCTATCATTCAAAATAATATTTTCAATGCTTGTGCAAAAGAAACGTTGAAAGCTATAATTGGAGACTTAATGGAGATTATTTTGGTATTTAGTTGATGTGTCTAAAGATATCTCACACAAAGAACAAATGGCTCTTGTTTTACGGTATGTTGATAAGATTGGTGAAGTGATAGAATGATTTATCGGTCTTGTCCATGTTAGTGATACATCGGCATGCTCATTGAAGAAATAAATATATTCTTTACTTTCATATCACTACCTAAGTCCATCCAAAATAAGTGAACAAGGTTATGATGGAGCTAGTAATATAAAGGGAGCGATAAATGGTCTCAAAACTTTGATTATGAAAGATAGCCCATCGGCATATTTCAATCATTGCTTTGCTCATCAATTGCAATTAACACTTGTAGCAATTGCTAAAAAATATTTGGATGTTGAAGACTTCTTTGATCATGTTACTAATGTGTTGAATGTTGTTGGAGGATCTTTTAAGTGTAGAGACTTTCTTCGTTATCATCAAGCCAAAAATTTGGAACAATTGCTTGAGTTCGGTGAAGTTCGTACTGGACAAGAATTAAATCAAGAACGGGGGGCTTCAAAGACCAGGTGATACTTGTTGGAGATCACATTTCAAAACTTTTGATAACTTTATTGTTATTTTCTCATCTATTGTCCATGTGCTTGAAGTAATTGGACATGAAGGTTCCACCTCAAATGATAGACATCGAGCAGAATATCTTTTAACTAAGATTACAACATTCAAATTTGTTTTTACACTTCACTTGATGTTGAAAGTGTTGACAATGTCAAATGAGTTGAGCAAAACTTTACAAACAAAGGATCAAGATATTGTTAATGTTGTGGAGTTTCTTAACATTGAAAAAAAAAAAGATTGCAAGATATGAGAGAAAGTGGATGTGAATCTTTATTGAAAGATGTTTCCTCATTTTGTGATGTGCATGATATTTTGATTCCCAATATGGATGAGTCTTATTTTTCTGGAAAGTTAAAGCGGAAGTCTTCTAGTATTTGTTTTTCACACCATTTGCATGTTGAAATCTTTTGTGTTGTGATTGATGTGCAACTTCAAGAGCTTAATGATCATTTTAATGTAGTGAGTAGTAATTTGCTTCTTGAAATGGGTAGCTTGAATGTAATCAATTCTTTTCTTAATTTTGATAAAGGTAGAATCATGACTTTAGCAAAGTGTTGCCCAGATGAGTTTTGATGAAGTACAAATTCGAGATTTGAGTTACCAACTCGATACTTTCATAATTTATATGCGAGGTGGTAATCCCAAGTTCTTCAACTTACAGGGAATTCGTGATTTGACAAAAGTGTTGGTTGAAACAAATCTTGTGGAGACTTATTCACTTATTTATTTACTTGTGAAGTTGGCTTTGACTTTACCTGTTGCTACTGCAACTGTGGAGAGAGCATTTTCATCCATGAAGAAGATAAAGAATGAGGCGCGGAATAGCATTGGTGATCAATATTTAAATGATTGTTTAGTTTGCTACATAGAGCGTGATGTATTTATAAATGTAAGTAAATGATGTCATATTGACCGTTTTCAGAATATGAAAACTCGTCGAAGACAATTGTAAACGAGTGATGGATATTTATGATATTAGTAATATTATTGAAAATTATATGTTGGTTCACTTCATAATCTTTGTTGAATGTGTGGTGTGATGTTTCTCATGTATATTGCTATTATTATATATATAATGCATAAATCGTCATTTTATTACTGTTCATTTTTTTATTGATTCATTTATCATATAATCGAAAAATAAATAATCTAAACTGAAGCTAAAAAAATTTAATCGATGCATCTGCATAGCACCTGGAGACATTAATTCCTGAATTCACCACAAACTTGCATGGGATATTACCTGAGACTATTTTTCACTTGCATAACTTGGAAGTTCTTAGCTTAGTTAACAATCAGCTCAGTGGTTATTTTCCAAAGGACAAATGGAACAGCAGTGCATCTATCATGGAATTAGAGCTCCCTGGAGTGAATTTTTCTAGTAATTTACCTGAATCTCTTGGCTACCTAACTTCACTGCTTTATTTGTCACTTCGTTCTTGTAACCTCTCGAGACCTATTCCAAAATCTCTTTGGGATCTCACTCATATAGATATTTTGCACCTTGAAAATAACCATCTTGAAGGATCAATTCCCCTGCTTACAAGTGGACTGCAGATTCTAAAAAAACTTTGGTTGTCACATAACTTAGATGAATGGAGCAATATCATCCTGGATATTCTCC
The DNA here is from genome assembly GCA_018107945.1 of Datura stramonium. NCBI lineage: Eukaryota > Viridiplantae > Streptophyta > Magnoliopsida > Solanales > Solanaceae > Datura > Datura stramonium. Next base: position 12,751 of record JACEIK010015847.1, on the reverse strand, counting down.
CTTCCATCACTAAGTTGTTTAGGCTTGGGTTCTAACAATTTTTCTGGTCAGCTAGAAGATTTCAAGTATAATTCGCTGGTTGAGATTTCCTTAAGTGACAATAAGTTGCAAGGTTATCTTCCCAAATCAATTCGGAACCTTGTGAAACTAAAGCGTCTTCATCTTTCTTCGAACAACTTTAGTGGCAAGATAGATGTCAGTTTCTTTTCAAACCTCAAACAACTTTCCAAGCTGAATCTTTCATATAACAGTATTTCACTGACCAATGCGAACAAAGTCAAGTCTACCTTGCCTGAATCTCTTACACAATTAGCGTTGTCCACGTGTGAAGTAGATGAATTGGATATGCAACACAACAGTCTTTCTGGAGATCTCCAAACAACTTTTGGCCTTGGAAGTGGACTGAAAAGCTTCAACTTGCATGGCAATAATGTAGAGGGAAAGATCCCAATATCCTTGGCCTATTGCAAACAATTGGAATTTCTTGATTTAGGAAACAATCACTTCAATGACGCATTCCCTATGTGGCTGGGGATTCTTCCAAATCTACGAGTTTTAAGCTTGAGATCCAATAAATTACACGGACCTATTAGAATTTCAAGTAGTACCAAATTGTTTCCTAAGCTTCGAATGTTAGATCTCTCTTGCAATGCTTTTACGGCCGAGGTACCAACTAGTCTTTTCCAAAATCTGAAAGCCATGAGGAGAATTGATCAAACAGTGAAGGCACCAAAGGATGAATATTATTACGCAAGACTCAGTAACTGTGGTAACAAAGGGACAGGAGCTTGAAGTTGTGAGGATCTTGTCTTTGTATACCACAATGGATCTTTCAAGTAACAAATTTGAAGGGCATATTCCTAGTGTGATGGAGATCTCATTGCACTGCATGTGTTGAATTTATCTCATAATGGGTTGCAAAGTCATATCCCGCCATCACTTGGAAATTTATCTGTAGTCGAATCATTGGATCTTTCATCTAGCAAGCTTTCCGGAGAGACACCAGAACAACTTGCTTCTCTTACATCTCTTGCAGTCTTAAATCTCTCCAACAATCATCTTGAAGGATGCATCCCTAAAGGACCTCAATTTGCTACACTTGAGAACAATTCGTATGAAGGCAATGCAGGATTACGTGGATTCCCAATTTCAAAAGATTGTGGATGCAACTGGTGAGCAGGGACAAACAACACAACATTTGTCCTGGATGAAGAAAGCGACTCTACATTTCTAAGTGAACTTAACTGGAAAGTGGTTCTTATGGGATATGGCTGTGGATTGTTTATTGGATTCTCCATAGCATATATCATGCTTTCTTCTCCAAATTCGAATTGGCTTTCTAGGATCGCTGAAGAATTAGAATACATGATCATTTTGAGAAGGTGAAAGAAGCAGCGACACCAAAGGCATTACAGAAGGAGGAATAATGGTGCCTCGACAAGTTCTCAGTCCTACAAGATGAAATTTCAAAACTTTCAGGCATACATTCATATTAAGCTCTATATCTGATTCTTTTTTAGTTTAGCGTAACTGGTATTATATATCTTCATTTGAATAATATTCTTGTATTATTTGCTTGCATAAAAAAGAGAAAGAGTGCTGAGTATATCTAAATGGAAAAGATAAATCATCAAGTCCTAATATATGCAAAACCATTGAGAATCATCTTAGTCACCACAGGAAAGTATGTTCAACCTTCATCCCAGTAGTAATAGCTAGCTCCATGATCAAAAGATCATTATAGTTTGAGATGTGTTATTATGAGTTGAAATTCCCATGACCATCTTCCTTGTTATATAAAAAGAAAATAATGTTTGAAATAATTACTCCGTGTCAGTGACGGATCTAGCTTGTGTATTATTTCGTTTTATATATAAATGTGTGAGATTGAGATCATTGTTCTGTATCTGACTCTTTCCTGATAACTTTTGTGAAATAAATGTAGGCAATGACTCGGGAGATGTAGATGGACAAGGAGTGTTTCTAGATGAAATGCCAAGAATTGGAAAGACTATGTGAATTGTTTTTTTGCTTTTATGACAGTGAGTATAGTAGTTCTGTGTGCCTGTGTTGTCTGTAGTGTTTTGTTGAAGAGTAGCTTTTATACTTCAATGCTGATGAGTGATGATATTAGTTTTAATACCATTGTGATATTTTGGGGCCTTGTGTTGTCAAAGATCATCTCTGCTACAGCAGAGTTGTTTGATAATAAGTTGCAGATTACTAAAGTGAACAATTGAATCAGGTTCATGATGCCTCTCCTGTTTGAAAAGTTGCATGCCTATGCGCATTGGTAGATACAGTGATACTAACAATCCCTGAAAAACTGGTATTTTGGTAGATTCTGCAATGTGATGTTTTCAAGATTATGCGTAACCAGTTGAATATATATGCATACTTTCTTGCCTAGGTTATGTAAAATCTTGAAAATGTTACTGTTACGTGTTCTTGCATTACAATTCATATAATCTCCTTGTCTGAATGTAATTCCGGAGTTTTTTATTTTTTGTTTGGGAGATATGCTAGCAAAATATATTGGTAACAGTTAGCAAACTGTCAGGAAGACACATCCAGCATCCACAAATCGTTTTCTCTTGTATGTGAAAAGGGAAAAATGCACATTAGGATTCCATCAAATGGTTGTTTCCTCATTTATAGATCTTCCTCCCTCACACTAACAAATCCATAAGCTTGTAGCAAATTGCTAGAAGTACTAGTTGGCTTTTGTGGAGGAGGAAGTCAAATCACACTTGTACTATACCAAAAGGGAAACTCAGACGATACAACAGTACTAGAGAGCAACAGCAGTGATGGATTTTCTGATAAATAGTTTTATGTGAGTGTTGGTTTCGGATTTCTAGCAGTTTTGTATTCTTGTTCCTTAATGTATCTTGTTCGTTCCAAGGCCTTGGAGACGAGTATATTTCAGTTTCTTGGAGAAAGTCATCGACAGATTTGTTCTCAATCAGAAGAAACAGAACAACCAGAACAGAGAAACCAGCACCAGAAGATAAGATCCAAGCACAAGATTTTCATGCTTGTCATTGTATTAAATTCCAGTACAGAAATAGAAGGCCGACTTCCATTGTAGATAAAGACATCTTTGTACTTCTATTAATATCAATGTCAGTGTGGCTAAGGTATTTAGGTCTATATGCAGGGGTGAATTTATAGGATGTAATACTGGGCACATGAACTTATGGTCTCTCTGTAAAATTAGATATTCTTTACACACACATATATATTAAAATTGGTATAATATTATATGTTGGCATCTATGCTAATAGAAGACCAAATAATGTATTTGGTTGAATGTTGAGTTATTTATCTTGAGGATGAGGGATCATTTGTCAATTAATACATTTTTCTTTCTTCTTTTTTTAGTGGTGCACCCATGTCCCAGAAATCCTAGATTCACCTCTTGTCTGTATGAATACAAGTCAGGCTGGTCTAATCCTGCAATTCCATTTTCATGGTCTGAGCTCAAAGTTGCCAGTATATTGTGTAGCTGATAGTATCTGGAGATATATAAAAAGATGTTGATATTGTCGACCATTTTCAACTTATAGCTCGCGGAACAATGCAGGCAGCTCAGTGTAATCAGGCTTTCGAGTACGTAAGTGTATCCCCTTTTATACTTCAAGTACTTTGTTTCAAAGGGTAGCTCTTCTTGAAGCTTAAGGTATAAAACACAGTCGAACTCCTTACTGTTTGCACATCCAGAGTACAAGGACCATCTAATTTGAAGGCCCTCCACTACTTATGCATTTGTGTTTTAGCCCAAGTACCAACGGAAAGCTGAGTTTCTGATTCATTTAGTTTAATTGAACTACCAAATGTTCTGCTCTTCTCCCAGATATTAGCAAACTTGCTTATTATGTGAAAAATCTTGTCCACAGTTTTATCATAGAAACTTGTCCATTAGAAACTCTGCAAATAATGCAACATTTTACAACTCTATATAGTAAATAGTGCAGCTTTCTGTCTATTCAAGATCGGTACATTAGGTAGGTTAGCAAATGGTTAGGCAAAATACTCAAATCCGATCGTGATTGCAAGCCTAGTAGTATAAGGGAAAACAAGAACACACTAAGCTAAGATAATAAATAAGATACAATAAACAAATTTTGAATAGTCAACTAGTAAGACTCTATTCTCTTATTAAGTAACTACTAGTATTGCACATACAGAAAAGGGCATATGCCCAAAGAGTGGAGTAACTAACAAAATTGTCAACTGAATGACATGATACTATCCACAATTTATAAGAAAAAAGAAAAATGAAGAACAATTCTCATGGGTCAGAATCCACAATTTCCTTTTACTTGTGATTCAATCCTCTGTTGTTGTTTGGGTAATTGCAACAATATTGCAGTTGCTCTGTTTCTGAAGCCGCCTCTTCTGCCCGAAACACTGTTTGTCATGATGATGATGATGAGGAATTTGCACACGCTTGATGGCTGCGTTCCTCGACACTCCTTCTACACTGCACGGCTTTGCTGTCAATTGTTTGTCAGTCTCCGTCTTCCTTAAACCTTCAGTGCAATTCTTGGATCCACACTGTTGGGTATTAATATTATGGCTCTGTTTCGTCGTTCCCTTTTGATCACCAACATCCGACTGTTGGAATTCCTCAGGCCTTTTGTGTTTCTTCCTTGTTGAACCTCCTCCATTGCAATTCTTCGAAATTACTGTTGTATTCATATTCTTGATTTCCGCGTCCGCGCCACCTTTGCCGCTCTGTTTTTCTGCAGAGTTAGTATTTTCCATGTGATTCTCTTCTACACATGAATCACAACCATCTTCTTCAACTTTGCCCGGATTCATCAGATGCTCTAAAATTTCATGTTTTCTCTTCTTAAACTCAGCAGGGTACTTCCAGGCACCAACGGTCACAGCAGCTTGAATCAACTCAAAAATATTTGGCTTTTTATCCATTGAGAAACAACTGTGAAACAATGCTTCTACATCCATTGCTTAACACAACTTATTCTGAGAGAATTAATCGCTTGTTAATAATGGTAGTGTCGACTCTAAACTCTTTGCTTACTTATAATACTTCACTACTTCTTATCCTACTCAAAATGGGAAAACACAATTTTTCCTCAATAAATTAAGATTGGGAAACAAAAATTCACATCCAAATTGAGTAGGAATAGGAATGCAAAAGAGTACAATAATATTTCATTAAGATTAATCAATTTTTCAGGTTTTCTCACGGTAATTTAATTTTCTTCCACCTAAACCAACTTTTTCTTTGTCGAACACATATGGGAAATTTTGCTTTTCTTTTTTCATTGTGGAAATAAATAATTTCCCAAACTTTAGTTTTTACCAGAAATTTAAAGTTTAAATTATGATTTTCTTTAAGTTTTGACTTGGGAACTTTTTTTTTTTTTTAATTCGTGTTTTTATTAGTATAACGCAATATTAAATAATATTAACCATGTCAAATTCTGATATCATGACTTATTTGAGTACATCATATTACTTCATAAATAATTAAAACCATCACATCTTAGTTTTCAATGCAATACTCAATAATAAAATCTCTAAGAAATTAAAGAAAACGAATCACATAGTCTAATATAGCTTTTATATTCCTTATTTTTTACTTTCTACATTATCCGCTATTTAATAGGGATGTCAATGCAATAGTTCGGTGGGTTATTTTATAAATTTATATCATACTAATTTTTGGTTATTTTATTTTGTATGATCAAAATTAGACTATTTAAACCTTCCTATCATTTTGATTTCTCTTTGGATGGTCGAGAAAGCTACAAGCTCAAAACCTTTGACCCTTCTTTCTAAATGGAAGTATCGGAAGCACCTCATCTTTTCATTTCGTCGTTGAATTTTTGTTATTTTTTCAAAATGTCATGTACGAGTCATGAATAGAAGTTAAAACTTGATATCATGCATACTTCCATAAGAATCTGACAAAAACTCTCTAATATTCTTACTGTTTAAAAGGTGATGAATCAAGAGAAAATTAAAGACGACAAGAACAGACAAAACTAGAAACATAGATTTTTTTCACTACAACAATGAAAAATTAGTATTATAAAATATGATTTCCAACTCATTTTCCACCGAACCATCTCATTAGAAAAATGCATAGTGAAAAATAGATTCTCACTGAAATAGTGGAAAGTTTCATGATTTTTTCATGTAAAAACACTATTATTTTTTCTTTAATCCACCGATTCAATCAAAATATTTGTGAGAATAGTCACTTAATATTTTTCAATAAGAAATTTCAATGAGAAAATAGTGGATTTTTAGTAGTGAGAGATCTCTCCCACTATTTCACTGTAGTATAAAACCAAATTAAGCAAAAACAAAAATCTACATCATACGAGTGAAAAGAAATTGATCAAGATGGGACGCAAGAACAGAGTCTACTAAGATTAAGTTGTATCCCATAAGAGAAATTTAAATCATAGGAAAGGAATGATATTGAATAACTCGTGGCTTGCTACTCAAGATTGTAGTAATACCTCGTAGCTTTCTACTCAAGATGCTAGTGTTAATTTAGTTTCAATAGGAGTAGAATGATAGGTTTCAGTATTGGAACTGTTGAAAATTTTAAAAAGGTCCATATCAGTGGTTAATGAAATAGGTGATCTCATTATATAGACTTGGACAATCCACCCTCATAAGCTAGTTTTTGGGTTTGAGTTAGGTCCAAGCTCTATTTGTTTATATGGTATTAGAGTGGGACCCATATCACCGATGGTGGTGGCCGCTCAAATTAAATTATCCATGCACTAGATGTCCAGCTCTGGGCGTGAGGTGGGGTGTTGAAGAATGAAAAAAGTCTCATGGTTAATAAGATGGATGGTCTCCTTATATGGATTTGGACAATCTTCCCATCATAAGCTAACTTTTATGATTGAGTTAAACCCAAAAACTATTTCTTTACAGAAACTTTGGGTAGTAATTACTTGTTGGCTTGTAGTCGTTTCAGTCACCCCAAATGCATGATGAAAATTTAATATTTTATTATTTTTAAACTTAAAATATAAAATATATTTTACACATAGATTTACTTTTTACGATTCGGTATTATTTGATTTATTTTTATAAAATTTAAAATATGTCTAATTATTCGAT
>JACEIK010015845.1:0-15667 GCA_018107945.1 Datura stramonium | reverse complement strand
TCTTCAGTTGATTATGACAGGTGGCCTGGATGGCCTAAGTGTTATAGTTACAGATGTCATATAGCCGGCTTCTCGATCAATCATGAATCGAGTTCCAGTTGTTCCCTACCCCAGTTTTGGGGCGTGACAGAGTAGAAGAAGAGGTTCAAGAGTTGGGGAGTGGCTCTAGTAAGGAAAAAGGGTCTGGAGAGGCCCAATTCGGAGATGAGGGCAATAAGGCCATAGAGGAAGAAGGTGACCAAACTTCGCCTTGGGAGAACCGTACTATTAGGTGGAGAGTACTCGGTGCTGAGGAGATATACGAGTAGGTTCTTGATCTCACCTCCAAGAAACATCCGAGGACGATCATACAAGAAGAACCACGGATCCTCACTAGTGCCTTGATTGAGGTAGAGGAAATGAAGCGGATATTCAGTTTCTATGGATTTGACTGGATGGATAGAACTCCGGATGAGTACAATCCTGCAATGGTCCGAGAGTTCTACGCCAATTATTTGGCCAAGATGGAGCAAAATGCAAAAGGTGCACAAAAATCGATAGAACAACCCATGCTCGAGAATGTGGTAGTGCCAGGTCACATGGTTGATATCTCCGAGCGTACTATTTCCCTAATACTCCGTGGGCCACAATTTAGAGCTCCCGACATAATAGCTGAGTTCAATTATAGAATGGATGCCCTGAAAAGGGTAAAGCAGTTGGGTTATGAAGAGAGGCATATCCAAATTAAATAGATAGCTGGGGTTCTAGAAGATAACAAGGAGGACGTGGACTGGGTGGCTAGTGGAAAGCAGATCACCAAAGCTTCGCTGAACTTCATAACGAAGGCTAGTGGACACTAGTCCTCCACCAATTGGCAATAACGGTTAATGAAAACACACTCAGTGCAGATAGAGAAGCCTTGGCGAGATGTATCATGTCTAGATATGCCATCAATATGAAGAGAGGCATGTCTCAATACGACTGTTATCTGGGGGTGAGCATATTGATACCCCCACCTTAATGGAGCAGGATCAGATGTCTGCTGAGGTTGGCCACACAAAGGAAACTCCTAGTACTTCATTTGTACCTCCGAGCTAGATCCCAACTGGGTATATATTGGTTCCACATGAGTTCCTCTAGAAGATGGCTAAAAGGCTGATAGTGACCAAGAGAAAGGTTCAATCTATGATGGAGAATGTCAAGCCTTGGGTGAAGGCGAAGATAAAGGAGGCCTTGAGGGTGTTTCATGGAAGAATAGATAGCTCTGAGCATCGCTTCAAGGAGCGCCTAGTTGAGCATTCGACACAGGCAGCCTTAGGGAGGAGTTGGGCTCTTTAGAGTAAAGTGAATGAGTTTTCGTCTAGACAACCGGTGATTCTAGCAGCCCCCATGATGTTGGGCATATTTTAATGCCTATTTACCATGTTTTTACCCATATTTGATCATGTTTTGAGTTCATAATCCTTAATTTATGCTTATATTTATGTGTGTGTGTGTTTTATGCGCTAACAAATGATTTGAGTTGATTTGAGCAGGAAACTAAGGAAATGGGCTCAAAATGATGCAATAAGTGAAGATTTGAGGAGCTGAAGGGCCTGGTGCTATGGCTGGCACCCCGCAAAAAGTCTCGAACTTCAGAGAACAAAACTTTAGGTTGAGGAGCCCTTGAACTTCAAAGAATTACTTCACAATTCTTGGCGAGATGATTGCCGGACCGCGCCAGAGGTGTCTAAACTGAGAGAAATTTGATGAACACCTTGGCGAGGTAGACAAGGTGCGTGGCAAACCTTGTTGAAAGATGAAATTGTTGGAAATTTAACTAAGTCTGTGGTAAGATACATGGGGCGTCATGCCAGGGCTATTCCGGGGTAGAAATGCTTATTTTAAAGCGATGTTTGGAAGGGTAAAAACGTTATTTGAAGGCTCATCTATAAATACATGCATTAGGTCATTTGTAGCAAGGGGATATCATCTATTATTAATCTTAGTTTATATTTTACATTCTGTAGTTCATCTATTGAAGCTAGTAAGCCATTTGGAAGGAAGACACAATTCTACAACCAGGTTTTTCTCTTCTTTACTCGTATTTTCGTATGATGATGACTAAGTATTCTTTTTTCTGCTTGTCTATGAGTGACTAAACTTATATTCTACAATTTTGACCATGGTGAATGGTTGATTTTTTGAAGTACTAATTAAATTAGGTTTTTATTCTACAATTATGGTTGTGTGTTTTTATTTGTATTAATTTATTATTTATGAGATTAATCACCTTGTAAGTAATCCGTTGGCTTTCGACTGAACTTGGAAAAGGGAATCAAAAAGGTTGAAAATAAATACAGAATAAGAATTCAAAGACCCTTGAACCCATTGGTGATAGATAGATGTTGTTGTTGAGGATAGGATTATAGCCTTCAACCCCGTTTAGTTGAAATACTAGTAGGCATAATCGTTATTTCATTATTCTCCTGCGACCATAGGGATATAGGAATTAAGGTTCATGAAATAGTTCTTGGATGCTAGGAATAGTGGCAAGAAATGGAAGAGTAACTTGCAACTAACAACCATAAGAAGAATCGTACTAGTATAATTATGTTTTGAAAACTCAGCTTGAAACCAACAAAGTGCCATCGCCCTAGACTATCATCATTGAAATACAATCAAGATCACTATCATTTCATTTAGTTAATTTAATATTTAAAGTTTTGATAGTTTAATTTCTCAAACCAATCTCCATTTTAACTATTTTTGTAGAATAGTGAAATTAAAGAGACAACCTTATAACGATTAAATTGACAATTCCCTGTGGGAACGATATCTGGACTTAACAATCCTATATTACTTGATAACCACGTGCTCTTGTGTACACTTGGGAGACATCAATTTTTTGGCGTCATTACCGGGGATCTGAATATTGTTTAATCATTTGTAGGTTAGAATTTTGTTTCACTAATATATATTTTACATTTATTTCTTGTTTTTGTTGAAGTTCAAAGGGTTGTTTGCTTTAGTGTATGCCAAGCATGAGAAGTCAGGGACCACCTTTGTCTTCTTTTAATCCTGAAAAAGAGAGAACCTTTCGAAGGTTAGCTATAGAAAACATCGGGCAGCCAACAGAGGAAGAGAATGATAGAGTTCTAGTGATGAATTTTGCTAGGCCTAATTTGGAGAACGCTTCTAAAGCGATCGTCAAACCGGCTATCACTGGGAAACTTTAAGCTAAAAGAAAGGATCGTGCGGTTGGTCCAAAATACTTGCCAATATAAGGGCAAGCCGCAAGAGGATCCCCACAGGTATCTGATGACGTTCGTAGAGCTGAGTGAAAATTTCCACAACCAGAACGTGTCAGATGAATATGTCAGGCTGACTTTGTTTTCGTTCTCAAAAATTGGGGAAGCCAAGGAGTGGCTTCAAAATAAGCCTGTAGGATCAATCAAAACTTGGGAGATCCTCTCTAATAAGATCATCAACTGGTTTATCTCTTCGAGAAGAACTAAAGAGCTGGGGGAAAGATCTATGGATTCATATAGAAAGATGGAGAAATGCTAGCTCAAGCATGGGAACATTACAAGGGTTACTTGAGGGATTGTACAAACCACATGCAACCTAAGGAGATAATTAGGATCAACTTCATAAAGGGTCTAAAGCCCGAGTCGATGATACTCCTAGATGCTACCACATAGGGACATATTATATCCAAAAGTTATGATGAAATTGAGGCTCTCTTGAACCTCATGTATGCAGGGAGTCAGGATTATCAAGACTCAGGCAGAGGAATTGCAGCAACAAAGATGTCGGAAATGCTTGAGATGGATGTGTTGCGACAATCAGGGAAGACATTAGCCAACTAGTGAATGCAATCAGTAAGTTGGAGAACACACCAACAGAAAGCCAAGTACAGTAGGTACAAGTCCCACCACCATCATATGAGGCGTGTGGAGAAAGCCACACATATTCAAATTGTCCTCTTAATCCATCATATGAGGTGTGTGGAGAAAGCCACACATATTCAAATTGTCTTCTTAATCCCGAAAAAAAATCTGTATATTTTATGGAAAAAAAAGTCGTGGTAGAGGTTTTGCAGGTAATGCCTATAATTAAGGGTACTAGAAAGGAGCAAATCCCTCATGGGGAGGGAATCAAAACTTCTAAAGGCCCCAGAATACTTATCAAAGGCCTCAAAGCCAGCAACAAAATAGTTCTGTTGAGGAGAATAGTGAAGCAGACGCAAGTGGTTAATGAAATGCAAAAGTTCATCCATGAGCTTGATAGGCTAATGGGGCAATTGGCCCTACAGCAGAACATTAGACCATAGGGGGCACTCCCGAGTAACACCAAGAAGAACCCCAAGGAAAATGTGAGAGCAATCTTCTTGCTTAGTGGTAAAGATCTAGGTGAGGCTATCCCCAAAAAAGAAAAAGTTGATAAGGAATAGGCTGTGACCTCCAAGATTAAGGTGGGTGAGTCTAGCAACCCATAACCGAAAATTGTGGTAGCTAGACTACCTCCTCCATTCCCTTAAAGATTGAAGAAGAAGACAGAGGACACAACTTGTAGTAAGTTTCTTGAGTTGTTACAGAAGGTTCATGTGAATATTTTGTTGGTGGAGCTTTTGTAGGAAGTCCCAAAGTATGCCGAGTATCTCAAGGATATCATGGCCAATAAGAGGAGGCATACAGAGTTTGAAACTATGGCTCTTACAGAAGAGTGCAGTTCTTGAATCAAGAACAAAATTCCTAAGAAGTTAAAGAATCCCTGGAGTTTCACTATCCTTGTCACTATTGGGAGCAAGGAAGTTGGTTCGGCCTTATGTGATTTGGGTGTGAGCATTAATTTTGATGCCTGCACTCCTGTTCAAAACTCCAGGATTAGGTGAACCGCATCCTACCACAGTAACGTTGCAGCTTGCGGACTAGTCTCTGGCCTATCCTGAAGGAATCATTGATGATGTCTCTATTAAGGTAGGACCTTTCATTTTGTCGGTGGACTTTATAATCCGAGACAATGAGGTGATGTAATAGTACTCCTCATTTTTGGGAGAGGATTTTTAGCCACCACTGAGACTGTCATATATGTTAACTTGGGAAAGATGTCTATGAGATGGTTGGAGGTAGTGTTTGAAATGTTTAGAGCAGCACGAATGCCACCTCACTATGAGGACTTCACAGTGAAGCCAGCTGCAGAACCTGGAGGTTGTAATTAGTTAGTGAAGCAGCATGTACTACATGAAAAGTTAGTAGATCCCTGGTATGGTCATAAGTCCACTTGAATGAAGGAGTGATGGGGACCATAGTCGTGTTGCAATATTAAATCAGGCGCTACATGGGAGGCAACCCATGAATATCGTGGCACGACTATAACTAAGGCGTTTGGTGGGAGGAAACCCATCCTTCTAACATTTTGCATATTTTTCTTTATTTTGTAGAGATGAATAGGGCATAAGAGGCAAGAACAAGCTGGGACATTGAGCTAAAAGTGTAAGTCTGGGGTGAGATGCTTGGCGTGGGGCACCAGGAGTTAAATCCCTGAAGAAATTTTTTTTTTGTCAGTTGAGGCTATGGGTGGCGTGCCGCGCCAGCCTCCTATTTGCAGAATTTATTTCTATGTCTATGGTGAGACAGAGGGGGCAGCACGCTAGGGTCTAGATGGACAAAATTTTTTGGCCAATTTGAGTCAATGTTGACTCAAAATTCCTTAAAATTACATAGAAGCCCATATCCACTTCTTTATTTAAAGTCCCATTCGTCCTTTTCTCTCAAAAAGTTGAAAAACAAAAAAGCAAAAAATTTCTCTCCCTCTCTTCTCTCTTAAGCCGTAGCTCCCCATTCCCCTCTCCCCTCTATTGTTGTCTTCTCCAACGATTTGGTGAAGCTCTCATCTTCAATTCAAGTAAGTATGGTTCTTTTCTCTTATTTGATTAATGATGAAAGCATGCTCCCATACAACCCTTCCCCAATATTTAGAACCCAAATCACCATTTTTAGTGAAAACCTTGAATTTCATGTTTTGGGTTTGATAAGCTTAAAGTCCTAAATTCTTCCATGATAGTATATTATCTTTGTTGGGCAGCTTGATTCTTGGTTGAATATGGTGATTTGAACTTGTGGGGATGATGAGGGTTGGTGAATTAAAGTCATGAATAGTGGTGTGTAGATGTATTAATTTTAGAGAGAGAAAGTAATTAGATATTAAATTCTTGAATATGAATAATGCTTGAGAATAATGCTTGAGTTGTTGAAATTCTTGTTAATTCATGATGAGTGGTAGTAAATTGCTTATTTCTTTGTTGATTGAATTGAATGATTACACTCCATTACTTGAATTATAAATTGGAGGAGGAAAGTGAGAGAGATGCCTAAATAAGCATTCTTGAAAAGCTAAAAGCTAAAAGAGAGTTGAAAAGAAAGAAAAATCCATGAACTTAGTGTAGTATGGAGTTAGTGAATTAAATTGAATTGTTGAGATTGAATGATGACGGGGGAAGTCTTGAGTACTCCATTTGACAAATTCTCACAAGTATGCTAGCAAATTAAGTGTGGGATGGATTTTGACCCTTCAACATTTAGTTAGTTAACCATTTTGTTCATGAGCTAATTTTGTGAAGTTCTTGATTTTTGCTTGTTAGGTACCATGGAATCAAAAGGAAAGTAGGTGATTGTTGCGGATCGAAGTCTCAAGAGGACTAGGAAGGGAAAAATGTGGGCTAGTTCTTTGGCTTCCAAAGTCATCCCTGCAAGGAGATTTGGAGAAAAAGCGGTAGAGACCCATGGGCTTACTTGGTTTAACACTCAAAAGAAGCCAAGTATGCACCTGAGAATTGGATAGATGAGGGATGCTTGACACTTGAGTTCCCCGCCATTGGGGACAAGATACGTGAGTTGGGAGTGGGTTACATCTTAAATGAGCTAGAGAGATGCAACCTTACATTGGTGAGGGATTTCTACGTAAATTGGGATACCTTATTCATAGAGAGCACCAAGGTAAAGATTAGAGGTCAGGTAGTGCGATTCATAGCTAAAAGGTTCAATGCCTTCTTAGAAACACATGGAGTAGACCCTTTGGAGTATTTCATCTTGCTGGAGAAGCCTCCATACAGAGACATCCATCACACTTATGTGGTGAGCACTCATATGCCTATTGGGCGAGGGAACATAATGGCACTCATTCCACACTTGCAATTTCTTATTTGAATAGGGAGGAAAAGGTGTGGGTGAGTTGGTGTGTGCTATCTCTCCCTGGGACATATATGACAGAGTTAACTCAAGAGTGGATTGTCTTGGTATATATGTTGATAAAGGGAATACCGATCAATTTTGGTGCTATAATTCATGACATATAAGAAGATCACGAGATAAGTATAGATGGAAATATTATCACGGTAGTCTCTTGACCATGTTCTTGAGGGAGAAAGGTATTAAGGAGGAGGATGCATACCTTGTATTAACTTTGGCAGGACACTTGGCTGTAAAGATGATAGACATCATAAAGGTGAAAGAGACTGTCCATTCCACATGCCCTCTTCTTACTATAGCTGATCGTCAAACCCATGATGAGAGTTGGCAGGGTTGAATATTTGGGATGTGAGATTTACAGCTGAAGCTTGGAGGTGGACCTGCTACTACAAAAGAGATGACAGCTTTAGAGCCACGGTACCCGCTCACGGAGAGTGCTATGTTAATGTGTCGAGTGCCCCAAGCCTTTGAGGAGCTGTTTGATGATGATGAGGCCACAGTCCTTACTGACGGTGTTGATGACCTAGATACTGATGAGGAGCATGGTGCTGCTACGGGCAATATGTGGGTGGATGGAGAAGATAATGATGCTGACGAGGATGAGGAGTAAAATCCCGAGGATGATGATTCGTAACCCATGAAGTTATTTTTCTCTCCCTTTATGATATGACTGTGTGTGCACTGAGGACAGTGCACCTTTTTAAGTGTGGGGTTGAGGAAAGATAGATTCCCGTTGTTCTTTGATTGCTATATTTGTAGTAGGTCGTGGTATTATTATGTCATTCCTCGTAGTAGTAGCCTGATGATTTGTAGGTCATTGGTTATTAATAGCTAGTATGGTGATATTGACTTGGATGCCTGGGATATTTTGACTTGTTATTCCTCTTGACTATGTTATTTTGGTTGCTTTATTTGGAGTAAATTTGTTTTATTTAGGAGTCATTGTCTTCATAGAGTAATGAGGTTTCCCTAAGATAGATGGATGAAGACCATCTTAAGGGAAGTTTCGTCATATTTTTTTTATTTTTTAGGATTGAGTCATAGGTCATTCGCTTGTATACTTGTTAATATTCTGCTTAACTGCTATGCTTGAGTGAATAGAGTGGTCATCTTGACTGCATGAGTGAGGATCCATGAGAGACACACATATCTCTTTAATTTGACTCAACATATCCTTACGGCTTAATAATGAATAAACTTATCATTCAATATGATTGTGTGAATGTGTAGCTAAAGAAACCAATTAGATTCTTGTTTCCATGAGACATGAGCTGAATTTCTTTGTGTGTATATATTGTAGCATATAGAACTTGCCTTAGTGTATTTAGGATAACTAGTTAGTAGGGAGTTGAGAGATGATCAAGACATTTCTTTGAAGAAACCATTTTTTTCCTATAGTTTTTTTACCTTCCTAATCATTCTCCCTAGTTACCCCCTTTGAACCTAAAAGCCTTATTTGTTCGTAACCATGAGAGTAGCTTAATCCCTCTTTCTGTGAGACCTTAGATTTTTTATCAAAGTAGTCTTAATCACTTTGATACTTGGAAGTTAAGGTCCACAAAGATATATTTCAAGGGAAAAACAAAAAAAAATTGTGGTATGAAAAGAAACGTGAGAAGAAGGGGTGCCCATAAAAATTGTGTTGTTTACTTGCTGCTAGGGAATTGAAAAAGAGAGCTTTGATTGCAAAATTCTTAGTTATTCTATGAGTAGGAAATTAGCAGTCAAGTAGTGAAAAATGGGGCATGAAAAAAAAAGACAAGGGTGAGTAAATGAAGGGTGAACAAACAAGGAAAGAGATGGTGGATGATAACGTCCAAAATACACTCTTCTTTACGAAAGAGTGTACACGGTTGTTGTACCGAAAAAGATATCCCGACAGATGTCGGGGTCGGATCCCAAGAGACTAAAAAGTGATATACATAAGTGTTGTTTGAAAAATTTAAATTAGTTCGCACCACTCAAAAGAAATAAAGCAGTAAATACTTTGGGGGAAACTTGACGTTAGCAATATGGTATGGATTTGAACTCAGCTAATTAGAACAACAAAATAACTAAAGTTGTAGAGAATAATGAGAGAGACTAGCGGTGTGGTGTAGATGATATGCGAATTAAACAAGGATATGCTAGATCATCTCATCATTGCAAATTTTGTAAATAACTTTTGGACATGTGGGCATTCTATATTTTTCAACCTCATGAATGCCTCTGTCTAAAGTTCTTTTAAACCACTAGACACAATTAAATCAGCCCAATCAAGTTTGGATTAATAGCTGCACTATCTCTAGTTATTAGCTATTAGTTAGGAGTGTGAATATGGGTTTTGGCTATGTCTAGTCCAATTCCACAACATGACATCCGTTTCCCCCATCAAATTCTCTCCCAATACTCAATTCTACTCTTTCAAGCAGAAATCAAGTAAGAAAAGAAGACCCACATTTGCAACTATAGATCATCAATTATAAATTGGAGAGAACTTAGCAGATTTACACTAATTAAACAATATTGAGATGAATCTAGCTATACCCAATCTAATTAAATGCTCATCACCACACATCTCTAGTTGATGTAGCTACTCATGGTTAAGAAACTAAAGAGTATATTCAATAATAAACTCATTTATTTTATTAATAAGAGCAGCAAAATCAAATCCAAAATATGTTTGCAACAATGGTGATACCTTGCTAAGGAAGAAAATAAAGAAAAACAAAACAATATTAGACAATCTCCACCAATAGAATTCTACTTTATTTTCAAGCAAAAGGAATGTTCCAAAAGCTAAAGTTAAGATCTGATATGTACAAAGTACTTTCTTCTAGAATATATACAAAAATAGGGTAACCAATCTCCTCTTTTTTAGTGTTAGACGCAATGGCCCTTGTTCAGGAATTTTGTTACTTGCGAAAGCACCGGTGGTTCGCCGGTTACACTCCTCAAACCGTCGTACGTCATCTCCTTCTCCTTCAGTGATTTCCAGTACCATTCGGCGGTACCTCCGGTGATTCACCGGACTCCACCCCCTCTATACTGATTTCTTTTCACTTTGATCCAGCAAGTTCAGGCGCCTGCAGGCGAGTTAACCAGCGAGTCACCAGTTGATGTTCGTGACAGCTGGTTGCTTTAGTTCCTCAAAGAAATGGTCATCTGCATTTGGCCGACGTTTTGCCGGTGTTTTTTGGTGGATCGGTTTTCACCTTATTTCTTTCTTTTTACTCAGCTTCTTGCTCTTTTTCTCAAAAATTAGATATCTGCACATAAAAAGGCAAAAAGGGCATAAAATTCATCTGAATGAATTGAAAACTAAGCTAAACCTAATGCTTAAGAGCCTAATGAGTTGGTAAATTACCAATTCATCAAACACCCAAACTTGAACCATTGCTTGTCCTCAAGTAATGCAATTCTTATCAGTTGAGAAACATGCCACTCCACATGAGTTTATACATCAATGACCACTTAATCCATGACAACCCAAAAGTGCTCACCTACTCACAGGAAAAGAGAAACAAATTCCCAAAAACAAAAATGGAAAAGTTTCAAGAGGCTACCACAATTCAAAGACATGATTCACAAGAGATTTACTTTTGCAAAACAAGGGCATAGCTTATCCATGAAGTACATATAGCATCTCAATTCATAATCATTGCAAATTCAAAGTTTGCCTTAGAGCTCACACTACTTATGTCTTATGCATACTGATGTCGCCCAAATTACACCTCATAATGAGATATAAAGCGGTCGATGTTCAAATAAAGAACCCAACCAGGGTTGCGGTCGAAACCCACGAGGAATATGTCGAGGACCTTAGTTAATGTGTTTAGCTATTACTATTGGCCTACTTATTTCCTATGGGGGGAAATTCTAGCAAGAAATAATAGAAAACAGTAGAGAGTAATGAGTAGATCCTTGATTTAAACTTGATTAAATTCAAAGAGTGAGTTGACTAGGATTTTGTTCCCCATGACTTCATAACCACAAGATGTTTTATACTAGTGATCTATTGCAATATTTAACGTGAAATATTGGTAAGATAACTTCACCTAAATGGTTGATCCCCTACTTAGATGATTATCACCACGCAACTTGATCCATATGCAGATGTATACTTGAGTTACCCTTTCCCTTGATGTCCGATTAGCTATTCCCGGACAAGGTAAAGCTATTAGATAAGGGTAATAGCCTCAAATCTCCGTAGTTAATCTCTTTTCCAATTCATTACTCCCCTTGATTATGTGAGTAAGAAGAAGAAAAATTCTAACATTTGCAACCATTCAGAAACAATTAAAATAAAGGGATTAAATAATACATGATTAAACCCCATTCAAGATTCACTAAGTATTTTTGCCTGTGTTAATTCATCATGGTTCCCAAAACCCTAGTTGTGGGTTTAGCTACTCATTCCTGAAAGATTACAATTAGAAATTAGAGAGGAAATCATAATTGTAACTTACAATAATTCATAGAACAAACCACGGGGCCTGAATAAATCAACAAGAATCTAAGATTAATACTCCAAAGTCGTTTGAATCACCGAATTCAAGAATAAAATTATGAAACTTGTTTCTTGAACCTTAATGTTAATCAACAACTATGAGCATGTAATATACCGGAAGTGCCTAAGACTAGACTCGGGAATTTGAAATGAGAAGCAATAGAAAATCTGAAATTTTTCCTCAAGAAGACTAATGGTATGAGTCGTAGGAAGGACCCATGACCTGTAGGAACCACCCTTAGTTATCATTTGTGTGGGAATGAGTTGGAACTACGGGCCTTGTAATGACCTGTTGATTGAAGGTACGACTCGTAGGAAAGAGTTGCGGGTTGGTTATGGAATAGTCAGGGATGGATAGTATGAGTCGTGTTACGACTCGTTGTGAGGAACAATGGTTCGTTGTAAATGCCCATGGGAAGAGCAGGGAAAATCCCCAGTTGAAGTAACGGATGGAACCCATGACTCGTAGGATGAAGGTACAATTCGTGGTATGACTCGTGGGAGTCCAAATGTAGTTTCATCAGAGGCAGTAACAAAAGGATACAACGGATCATTGTTTAAGGCAATGACTCATCCCGTCGAGTCATCGTATCAGGACCTGAGAACTAAAGAATGAGGGAGGGAAGTAACAGAAGGATACCATGAGTCGTGGTATCAAGGTACAACCCGTGGTATCAGTCGTTGTCACTGGTAGTGCAAAAATTTCATACTTTTTATTAAGGATATTTTCGTAATTCCTAAGCCCTAAGGTGCTAAACTATGTCATTTTTAAGCCCAGTTAGTAGGAATTTAAGGGTGTTAAACCTATTCTAAGTATCTCCACTCCATGCATGCAACTTAGAACCTTTCCTTGAAGATCATGTTTGGAGAATTTCTCCGAATTCTCTCCAAATTCCTTTGGGCTTTCAAGTAGGAGTGTGAATCAGATTTACCCAGGTATGTGAGGCTACGAATAAGGGTTCCTTACACTCTCATGCTCAAAATTCTTCTCAATTTCATGTATTTCAATTCTAGAATCTAATTTCATGATCATATGGGGTTTATCCAAATTTTTGTGAAATTCTCTATAATCAATCTATGGGTTAATTTTCTTCATGTATAAAATCATGTTTTATGATCTGTGGGTAGATTCTATAGCTATTTTGATTATAAATTTATAGCTTTAAATTCTAAATAAATTTTTCCCAATTATGAATGTTTCATGAAAAGTCAAGTTATGATTCCATTATGATCTTAATATTCTTAAGCCCAAATTATGATTTATGATTTATGATATGATTTCTCTCAAGTACTCATGATGGATTTATGAATATCAAGTATATAAATGTTTTACAAGGATGTATGGATTTCATGATTTATGGATTTAAGACTATTGGCCGATTCACGGGCCCTTATTCAGGGCTAATCATGTATTTCAAGTGGGATCTATCATGTTATAATTTATTTGTCCATGAACTTCATATATGATTTTATAATTATAATATGAGTCCTCATGTACATGTTTTTGGGAGTAGTGTCTAGCATCGAGTAGATCCGGTGTTCAGGTAAATCCTGTGATCTCAAAACTACGTGCCATTATAGGTATATATATAATATTGGATCCCTGTGATATCAGCAGACATGCATGTCCCCTGCCTGGCATGCCGGGACAGTCCTAACAACTTGGGCGAAATAGTGGTGCATCATGTAAGGGTCTATCATGATGGTGTCGGTTAAGAAATGTCCTCCCATTGTTCCTCATGACTTATGCATGGTTATGTTTATATTAATTTTGATCAGGTTATGTTTTATAAAGTTTTCTCTTATGAGTATGATTATGGTTGGATTATGAATGGTTTGAAAACCTTGAGCCTTTATATTTACATTATGATATTTATTTCATGATCATGCTGTCCTACTCTTATGAAATCTATGTATTTTAATTCTCCATTTTACTTACCTTGCTTACTCAGTACATTCCACATACTGACCGCATACTCTATACTACATCGTTTCATGATACAGGCTTGGACATTCAGGTTCAGCCCCGTCGTTAGCCTGGTTCTCGGAGCTTGTATCCCTTAGCCAGAGTTGGTGAGTCCTCATCCTTCAAGGACCCTTTTTCCAGCTTATGTTCAGTTTTTTCAGTTTCAGTCTTTAGTGAGTTAGTTAGGGTCTTTTCCCATCAACTCGTCAGTATGTAGAGGCTTATCAGACATAGTATGTATTCAGCTTGAGAATTTTGTTATGTATTAAGATATTCAGATGTTATTATATTCTCAGACTTCCGCTATTTCATGTTAGATTTTCTGCATTTATTATGTTGAGCTTTAGATGTAATGTTCATGCCATCGGTCGACTTGGAGCCTCTCGGAGTTCTTTGTCCCGTGTCTTGACCTGGGTCTATGTTCGGGTCATGACAACTTGGTAGCAGAGCATTAGGTTTTGAAGTGTCCTAGGGTGTCCGAAAGCCTCTTTAAGTAGGGTATTTTTCAGGAGTGTGAATCGTGTCACACTTATGACGAAGAGGCTACAAAACATTTTAGGAAATGTACCTCCTTTAATGGATGTCTCTTCTTTCATGATCTATGTCATGTGATGAAATGTCTCTCTCTACATCCTTCTAACTCGTGCTATATGCGTTTGCAGAATTATTCCTCCCCGCTGAGTTAACGGAAGAAGAAACGGAGATGGAATTGGTCACGAAAATGGCAATGGAGATGGGCACCGGTAGGCCCCTCCAGACCCCGAGGGTAATGTGCCCGAGCATGTTTCCCATGCTGAGTTTAGGGCAGCCATTCAGATTCTAGCTCAGGCTTTGACTGCCCAAGTCAACCAATAGGCGGTAGGACATGTCCCTTAGAATGGAAATGCGGCTGCATTAAGACTTAGAGATTTTTTTAGGATGAACCCTCCAGAGTTCCCTGGATCAAAGTTGGACGAGGATCCACATGAGTTTATGATGAAGTTTTGAAGATCACCCAGATCATGGGGGTGACTAGGGAAGAGTGCACAAATCTAGCCTCGTATCAGTGAAAATGGGTTGCCCACATCTGGTTCAGGCAATGGAGGGATAGCAGGATAGTTGGAGCAGGGCCCATTGGTTGGGATGAGTTCCATATTTCATTTATGGATCGGTTCTTCCCTCATGAGATGACGGAGATTAAAGTAGCCGAGTTTGTGAACCTGAGGCAGGGCAGTCCAGGAGTATGCTTTGGAGTTCACTCTATTTGTCCAAGTATGCACCAGAACTAGTGGCTGATTAGAGAGCTCGGAGTAGGTTTGTACATGGAGTAGTAGACTACCTAGTCAAGGATTGTAGAACCCCGCTATGCTTTATCAGGACTCTACTTAACGTGGTTCTCATACCCCCTAGGACACTTCAAACCTATGGCTCTGATACCAAGTTTTTCACGACCCGAGAGTCGACTCGGATCGTAAACACGGGATAAGGAACCTTGAGAGGTCCCGAGTCAACCCATGGCATAAGCATATCTAACTTCATTAACATTTAGCAGAAGACTAATCATAAAACATAGCAGAAACATAAACATAACATAGCATATCATGACATATGAAATCACTAGAAATACACAGAATGAGTACTACACACTTTCTGAAAGCCTCTACTATATACGATGGGTTGATGGGACAACACCTCCAACTAACCCAGGGAAGGACTGAAACATATGTAGCATGAATGTCTATCATACGACCCTTAGAACATGAGGACTCACCAGTAAGATGAAAGTACACTCTAATGGGGTCTAGATATGAGGATGAGCCTGAGAGCCGAAACCTGTATCATAAGACAATACAACATGGAAAGTATGTGGTCAGTACGTGGAATGTACCGAGTATGCAAGGTAAGTAAAACATACATTAAAAATATATAAAAGCTCATAAAACATCATAATAGTAGGACAACATGTTCTTGACATAAATATTGTAACATAACATATCGTAAGGCTCAAGGTTTTCAAAATAT
>JACEIK010015841.1:0-17368 GCA_018107945.1 Datura stramonium | reverse complement strand
CCACCCAAATGGAGTCATACTATCGACGAGTGCGAGGCAACCCTGTGATGAAGTCCATATTAATCTCCTCCCACTTCCAAGTAGGGATACTGATGTCTTGGAGCACACCTCCCGGTATCTAATGCTCAATCTTTACTTGATGACAATTTGGACACTTAGCTACAAATTCTGCGATGTCCTTCTTCATGCCATTCCACCAATGGACTTCCCGTAGGTCACGGTACATCTTGGTGGTACCTGGATGTATGGAGTATCTAGAACTATGATCCTCATGCAATATCCAATTTCTCAAATCCTCAACATCCGGAACACAAAGAGACCCTGATATCAAAGCACACTATCTCTCCTTTTGGAGAAGACCTCTACCTTATGATTCTAAATGGTTTCCTTCAGTTTTACCAAATTAAGGTCCTCTTCTTGTCTAGCTTTTACATCAGTCACCAAGGATGATTCTGACACATTCTAAATAACGACACCACCATCTATTGAGTCAACAAGGCAAACTCCAACAATTCATGCTAAGAATTTTGAAGTCCCGAACCTTTGAGTTTTCACCCTTTATGCTAAAGATCATGCCAAATACCCAAAACGTTCAAATCCACTCAAAACTCATCCGGAATCCCCTGGTCACAACCCAAATATGCAATCCAATCATAAAACACATTCCAAACCTGTTGGAATTGTCTAATCACCGATATAAGGTCGTGTGGATCAAAAGTTGACAGTGGTAAAACTTAGCTTCCTCAAAGCTCATAAATTCAGTCAAAGGTTCAAATCAGTTCCGAATGACCTTGAAATCTATGAAAACTACCCAACTAAATCATAAATCACCATTCAAAACAAAGAGAGCTTTCAGAACCCAAATTTAAGCTCGTTAACCTGAAATGTTGACTCTGGTCAAACCTCTAACCCTCCTAAATCAAAAATCTCACCCATCTTCATTAGATCATCTCGAAAATGGTGTCATCCACCTCCAAAAATAATGAATAACTAAATGAAGATATGGAAAGGTTCAATCCATGGAAATGGATCAACAATCAAAAATGACCCTGCGGGTTGTTATACTCCCAGGCTTGGCTAATAACCGCACTTCTTGGACTTCTACATACCCGGCACCTAAGGCAGGGATAGGGAGTTACCTTGAAAATACCCATTTTAACCATCATCTTCATCATGGGGAACATCCATAGGGTTTAGAGTAAGGGAATCATGAGCACGAATCATTTAATAAATCTAAGCTAGGCATATACCTGATGTAGCACGATCTTATGAGTCGATAGGGCAAATCTTAGGGGCTGAGTTCATTGAGCCGAGCATGCTAAGAGACATGAGTTCACATGCATAACAAGGGTCATGATATGAAGCTGAATGGGTAATATTGGGATGGCTGACTGACGGGGTTACCTATCATCTTAGAGTTCTAAACATAAGCATGAGTTGAGCGTAGCATCGAGCGAAACATAAGGGAAAAATCTAAAGGACAATGGATGGACTACCCCCAATTACTATTTATAGAACTTCCTTACTAGAAAACTCAAGACCTGACTTGGCCCTTCACTTACCATTTCCCTACCTTCCACGAAATAAGTCTTATATTAAAAAGCACAAGGGAGATCTTGTACCTTGTACAGTAGTTCTTGGAACTAGCAATCATGGTAGGTTTGACAGGAAGACTTATAACATACCTGGGACAACATCTGAGGCTGATTGCCACTTTCTCTTGGTAAACTATCCTGCTAGGATGGGTCATTTGCTGGAAATGCTAATCTGGTGATTGGCGCACCGGCTCTACCTTTGCATTGCTTGGCCGATGGGCAATTCCTACGCATGTTTCCGGCCTCCCCACATCAGTATCAAGTGTCTGAACCTGCCAAACACCATCCCGTGTGTGTTCTACCACATTACAAGCATGTTGACTAGCTAGATAGGGGCTGCTGGAGGGGTGGTGTGGGCATGACCTCTCCAACCGTCTAGCTTGGCTGTAGGGCAATCCCCGTGTTTATGTCCGGGCCGGCCATAATATAAGTGTACATCTGAACCCACCATGCACATTCCTCGGTGGTTCTTCCCGCATCATCCACAAACTGGGTAAGTAATCTCCCTCACCCGGGGCTTGTATCCCCAATCTTGTGCTAGAGACCTCTAACGGGGTTGAGGGCGACTCCTACTACTCGACCCTTGCTGGGAAATCTCCAAGTCTTCAGTCCTGGGCCATTTTGTTCTTCCTTTATTCCTCCTTACACTCTCCACCCATATTCGAATCACCAAACTCAGACAGGCTCATCTTCATGAGTTCTTGTACCCTTGTAGCTGCCGCCTCTCCGATAAGGTTAACTGATGCGATAGTCTGCTGGTTAGGCTGGGTGATCATGGACCATATCACCAGTCTCAGGGTGGCCCCGAGTTCTACATCTATAACTTGCATGGGATCCATTGGAGTTGGTAAGGTTGGCTGACTCCCGTTGTTGTCCTGAGAAGACATGTTTCTGCACATGTGTATAGCACGAATTAGAGGAATGGAGAGGGTCGAACTCATGGCATGAAATAGAGTCATGAAAGAATGAAACATTTCCTAAACGTCTATCATGATAAGGGGACAAGGAACCCCGAAAGGCTCCAAAGTATATAATCATAACCATACATAAATAATGAGAAATAGTGGAAGATTCTTCTAACCGACATACCCCATATGAGAACACATGCAGCCAGACCTGTAAACCCCTAGTCAGGAGGGCGTTCTTACCTCTCCAAGGGTAGAACCATGAAAGAGGTTTGATATCACAACAGAGGGCCCATGTGGGCAAAGGGGAAAGTATCATGGAGGTCCCATTGTGGCTACGTTGGCGCGTAGTTCTGAGACTTGGGGCATGCTTGGACCCCGGGTCTACTCGATGTTAAATACTACTCCCAAAACATATATAGTGCTTATAGGATAATATAGATGAGATCCATGGGCTAGTTCAAAATCATGATAATCATAAGCATGCTTGAAATACGTGACCTAGCCGTGAAGTAAGGCCGTGAGTTGGCCAAACTCATAAATCTAAAAATCATGATGTTCATGAATACTTGTAAAACATGTATATACTTGATATCTCATAAATCCATGATATGTATTTGGGAGAAAACATATCGTAAAGCATAAATCATAGTTGGAAAATCTAAATCAAGATCATCTCGAAATCATAACTTAACTTTTCTTAAGAACATGCATAATTGGGCATAGTTTGTAGAAATTTAAATCCATAAGTTTATAATCCTAAATAGTCATAAAATCTTCCCATGATTCATAAAACATGAATTTATACATGAGAGGGATTAACCCATAAATAGATCATAAGGATTTCATAAGAATTGGGATAAAACCCCATAGAATTATCAATAGAATTTCATAAATTAGAGAGGAGTTGGGAATGGGTGTGAATGATTTCACCCATTCATAACCCTACAATACTTGAGAAGAACTTATTCTATAACTCCCTTGATTTCTCAATGAAGAATTGATGAAAAACTTGAAGAAATTAACCTAATCACCTTTCTGGACTTCTAAGTTGGCGTGCATGAACTGGAATAGCTTAAAATGAACTTACCCCTTTTAAAACTAACTATTCATAGCTTAAAATGACGTAATTTAGGCCTTAGGATCATAGAAATTATGGATAAGCCCTTACTAAACTGGCAGAGAAAAACTGACTAGTCCGAATGAGGGACTGGACGAGTCATCGTCTAAGGCCACGACTCGTGGCCTCCATCCATCCTGAACACGGCCACAAACTCAACACTTTTCGCCATGGGGCACATGACGATTCGTTACCGGTGACAATGACTCGTGGTCACTTTTCATCCTCCTCACTACCAAAAATTAACTGCGGATCATCATGGGCGACACCACAACTTGTGGTGCTTCCAGCAAGTCGTGCTGAGGATCCGTTAAGTGCACTGCCCCATAGTCCCTTTTCCTTAATCCATCCCTGACCACGGGTGACCTAACGGCTTGTGGGGCTGGTCACGACTCGTGGTCACACCCGTGGTCACCCTAACTTGACAATTTCCAAACAAGTCAACACTCCTCACCATGAGTCACTTAATGATTCGTGGTCAACTTGGCGGGTCATAGGATGACTCATTTTGTGACCTGGTGTAGAAAATCCTATTTTTTCTATTTCAATTCCTGGGTCTGATCTTAGGGCTTCCGGGGCATTACAGCTAAATACCCACAGCTATTCCCTACCGGCTTAGTTTCAGCTTAAGGTATTAGTTTTTACCCTAAAACTCTATTTAGTTTCATGTCCAACTCATGTACCTCAGTTTCTTTCATGTAAAAGTATGTATGTATGATTCATGAATTCAGTTTTGTTATGTAGTTCATTGCGGAGGTAGTCATTCTGTCAGTTTTTAGCCTATATGATCAGTATTTGAATATGTCAATTACATTTCTCTACTTTTCTGTATGATTTTCAACATGCGAGGATGAATGTTCCTAAGGGGGAGATATTGTTATATTCTGAAATCTCTAAGATTAGACCCGACAGTTGAAATGGAGAAAAAGAGAATTGTCCCCACCAGGTCACAGAACATGTCGTCATGTGACTCGTCAGGATGACCACGAGTTGTCAAGAAACTAATGGTGAGGTGTATGACTTAAGTTTAAATTTCTGGTTTATGGATCACCACGGAAATGACCATGATTCGTGGCCAACCCCATGACTCGTTGAGTCAGTCGTGGTCAAGGATGAGGTGAAGATAGGAGAAATTGGCAATGCACCTAATGGGTGGATCACCACAATTCGTTGGGTGCACCACGAGTCGTGGTGAGCCCAGATGAGATTTGGCAGTGAAGACGACAGATGAAGACCATGAGTCGTGGCCATGGACGACGAATCATCCAGTCCCTCATTAGAAATGGCAGTCTATTTTTCTCTACGAGTTTAGTAAGGGATTTTCCATAATTCCTATGATCCTAAGGCCTAAACTATGTCATTTTAATCTATGAATAATGAGTTTTAATAGGAGTAATTTCATTCGAAGCTATTCCTATTCATGCATGCAATCTTAGAAGTCTATAGAGGTGACCAAGCTTAATTTCTTCCAAGTTCTTCTCAATTGTTCCTTGGGAAATCAGAGAAGTTGTATAATTAGATTCTCTCAGGTATGTAGGGTTATGAGTGGGTGAATTTGTTCACACCCATGCCCGATCCCTCTCTAATTTATGAAAATCTATACATTGATCCTATGGGGTTTTAACCCAATGCATGGATTCCCTATGTTTCTACCATGGGTATGATCTAAGCATGTTCCTATAATTGAATTATGATTCATGGGCAAGTTTTACAATATTTTCAGTTATGAATCATGTTTTCAAGTTTTATAAATTATGATACCCATCTATGAAAGTTCATGAAAATTGAGATCTATGATGTATGTTTAAGTATGATTAGATATTTATGATGAAAACACGTTTTCAAGTTACCCATGTCTATGATCATGTTTTCCATGTGAATCAAGTATCTTCAAGCATATTTTAAGTATTGGGCAAGCCCATATGTTCAAGTATGATTTATGATTTCACGAATTAGCTTACCATATGGTTTTGGAGTCAAGACTCCAAATTATGTTCAGCTTGCGGTATGGCCTGAGCCAAGGCTCCTCATGTATGATTTCAGATTTTATATGTACATGATTATTCAACTTCGTCACTAGACGATGGTCATCTTCGTTGAAAAACAATGGAGAGAATGTGCATGTTTTTGGGAGTAGTGTCTAGCACTGAGTTGGCTAAGGGTTAGTCAACCCTATGCCTCAGAATTACGAGCCAATGTAGGTATGATCAGATTATTTGGGACCTCCTTTGTGAGATTTCCCTTGCCCCAAGGGGCCTTCAGCTTGATATCAATATTATAGTAGCGTCTCTAGCCCTAGAAAGGCTTTAGAAGGCTCTGCCCACTTAAGCGTGATAGTCGGGACCACGTAAGCTCTATCTTGGTAATGTCGGTTATATGACAAGTCTCCCATTGTTCCTCATGATTTCAGTTATGCATGTTTATCACTCATGATATATATTATATATGTTTTAAAGAAGGTTTGGCCCAATGTTCAGATATACTTGTGATTATCATATTTCAACTTTTGGTCATTCAAATCAGTTATGATATATAGTTATGTTCTAATCATGATTTTCAGAAAATAGTATGCAAGCCCTACTGTCAGATTCTTATCTTGATTATGTTTTATATTATCCATGTTTTAATGATTTTACTTACTTAAGCAGTTTTACTTACCTTGCATACTCGGTACATTCCACGTATTGACCGCATACTCTATGTTGTATCGTTTCATGATACAGGCTCCGATCTTCAGACCCAGCCTCGTCACTAGCCAGTTTCCAGAGTTAGCCTCCTGCTTCAGTGTTGAGTCCTCATCTCCCGAGGACCATTTATTATCAATTATCCTTTTATTTTCAGTTTCAGACTTACAGAGTTAGTTGGGGTCTTGTCCCATCAACTCATTAGAATTAGAGGCTTTTCAGACATAGTGATAATCGGCTTCATATTCGTGTATATACTCTAATGTTATGTTATGTTCAGACTTCCTCCATGTTTATTATGTTGATCTTCTGCTTTTATCGATTAAGTTAGAAGTTATGTTCATGCCATGGGTCGACTTAGAGTCTCTCAGGGTTCCTTGTACCATGATTGATCCGGGCCTATGTTCGGGTCGTGACAAGGTGTAATCTATGACCTTACTCCGCTGCATTAGCACGCAACTGAGGCAAACTCTGGAAGCATCACATTAGACTGTGAACTCATTTGTTCCTTCTAGTAAGGTCAAAACTGGAGTTGTAGTGAGTCGAGTCTTCAACTTTCGAAAACTCTTCTTATATTCATCTGACCACTGAAACTTCACCCTTTTTTGAGTTAGCTTAATCAAAGTGTTACACCCAGTAGAATGTTATCGATTAGTAGGCGTATGCGTGGGTTTGTGATGAGTAAAGAAAGCTTGTTACATGTGGGAGAAGCCTCGAAAGTGGGATCGGATAGGACCAGAGCGCACAAGGCCAGCATGACGCGCCAGTCGGCAGCTCACTGGCCAGCGCGGCGCGCCAGGCCTGCTGGCGCCTTGAGAGGCGCGCCGTGCCAGGCCCATGGCGCACTGAGGGGAGCGACGCAGGGGGAAGTTTCTGCTTTGAGAGGCGTGGGGCACCCCCATGCCACCATCCTCAAGTTATATATATACTCCCCTCACTTCATTTCAAATCATTTTTAACAAGTACCCACAACTGAGAACTAAGGAACACGCAAATTTTATCAAACCTTCGTCTGATTATGCTGCCAAACGTTGTCCAAACTCAAATTAACTTCAGGTATCGAGTTCTAAGCCTGCAGGGCGCATTACTATGGAGATATTTTCTCGAAATATGCCAGGCAAATTGGAACCCTGCCGAGCTAAAGTTTTCAAAATTGTTCCAAATTGATTCCTATACAGCCACAGGCTTCAAGTAAGAATTTCTACCTTCTAAACTCTCAGGAAATTATAAGTTTTCGGTCGTGTTTTACATGATTGAATTATATTTGCTATTAATATTAAAAGTTGTCGATTTTTCCGAGGTTAGTATTAAAATTAGACCCATTCTTTCAGTATTAAAGTTACTGTTAAAAAGAGCTGATGAATACGAGTTGAAACTCGACGGTTATTCGGGGAACGACAATCGGGGTATGTTAAGGATTAGTCCTTTGGCAAGTTATTCTCGTCATACAATGATATGACTTATGTTTATGAGCATAGACAATGATCCTACTTTTTGTGATTAGTTGTTGAGAATATATAAGATCCATGTATGTCGTGGTTAGCCGCTATCAGTAGATTATGATTGCATATGTTGTGGTTAGATGTTAGAAAGCATATTAAGAGTATATTGCAATATCCCTCGTCGAGAAAGAAGAGGTTAAAGGTGACTCATGCTAGAAGCATCATAGAAATTCCTCTTCCCTTCTGTTCACTGAGTTAGTAGAAACGATGTTTTGCTACCATGCCTAGGCTTCAGATATTTGTGGGTAATAGTTGGGCCTTAGTTAGTAAGTTGAACAGCATAGGCACATCCGGACGATTTAACTACCAGTTCGAGCCTGTATTGTCAGTAGAGCTCCTCCAGAGACTGCTGGCATACCTTGACACCTCCAAGGCCAAAATTATGTTAGTATGGTCTTACCCCAGAGTCAGTGGCACCAGAGTTGCCTAGAGAGTTGAGGGTTACTCCGCCACATAGTGGCTATCGCCAGTGATAGTTGGTTTCAGTCGACGTTGTGCTTATCGCACAGGCCACTCAGGGCACCACCTTAGTTGTGCCAGTCTGATAGAGCAGTAGATATCTCTAGGGGGAGTTTTGTTAGTAGCTAGATAGGGGGCCAACGCCCCAGCCTACTCTTATCACATATTCAAGTACAAGTTGCTGGGAATGGCTAAGTCTAGATAAACACACCTATGAGGTTAAGGATCACCCAGAGAAGTTATATGAAATTTGAACAAACTCAGTTAGTGTCTTGGGAACTAGAACCACAGTATTACAGTATTACCCCCAGGCCAAGAGTTATAATAAGCTACCTATGGTAGGTTAGGGCTGACTTTTCGGGAGCATATCCGATTAGTAGCAGCCC
The DNA here is from genome assembly GCA_018107945.1 of Datura stramonium. NCBI lineage: Eukaryota > Viridiplantae > Streptophyta > Magnoliopsida > Solanales > Solanaceae > Datura > Datura stramonium. Next base: position 8,717 of record JACEIK010015841.1, on the reverse strand, counting down.
CACAGTTATTCTACGTAGAGGACAAGTGTTCCAAAGTAAGCCTATTATAGTCAACTGCTACAAGTAGAATTGAGTCGACAGCGAAGACATAGTAACCCTCGTCAGAGTTAACCCTAGTTAGCTTGGTCGCTGCATACAGTGTTTGGGATGTGAGGGGTTTTGTGCCTATAGGGCTATGCTCGAAAGAATAATATGATGTCCACAGGGACTGGATCTGAGGCTGTGAGGGTTGTACTGAGGCCATGAGGGTCGTATTGAGGCCGTGAGGGCCATATTGATGCTGTGAAGGCCGTACTGAGGCTGTGAGGGCCGTATTGAGGCCGTGAGAGCTGTATTGAGGCCATGAGGGCCATACTAAGGCTGTGAGGGCCATATTTAGGCCGTGAGGGCCATATTGAGGTCGTGAGGGCAGTATTGAGGCCGTGAGGGCAGCACTGAGGTTGTGAAGGCTGTACTGAGGCCGTGAGGGTTGTACTGAGGCCGTGAGGGCCGTATTGAGTTACACTAGATTGAGGCCGCGAGGGCCATATTAAGTTACACTAGATTGAGGCCTTGAGGGCCATATTGAGTTACACTAGATTTAGGCTACGAGGGTTGTATTGAGTTACAGTTACAGTTACTTACAGGGCAATAGGGGTATATAGACTGATTGGCACCTGCCGAGGCTTATGGGGGCCCGGGTAGGTTATTCTGTGTTGCTTGTACCTTCCTGGCTTATGCGGTCCAGGTTAGGTTTTTGCATTTTTTTATGCTAGCTATAGCTTATGAATATATGATTGTGCAGTCGTAGCTCATGTACGTGTAGTGTTTTGTTAGGTGCATATTACGAATAAGCCAGCTTACATGTTAAGTCTTCTGCCCCTCTTTTCCACTTACTTTCAATTTTTAACAGTTTTCATTTTGCTTTTATGACTGCCTTACATATTCGGTACATATTGTACTGACGCCCAATCATGGGACACTGCATTACTTGCCTGCAGGTTTAGACAAATAGAGTTTAGGGTCTTCAGTAGTAGCTGTTCAGAATCCGTAGTTGGGACATATCCTTTCATTCGTAGTTACCAGGTTGTAGAGATTCTAGTATTTTAGTTGTATAGCATTTTGGGTAGGTCAGGGCCTTGTCCCGACCACTATTTGTATTCTTAGAGGCTTGCAAAGTACAGTCATCAGTTAGTTAGTTGTATGTTGGCCGTGTGGGGCCTTAATCAGTTATGCTTCGTATGTTGGCCGTGTGGGGCCTAATATAGTGGCTTGCCTTAATTTTTATTATAACTAGACAGCACGGTGGTTTGTCGGCCCATATAGGATACCTTTTATTGCATGTTGTTGGTTAGCTATTTTATTTACAGGTGTCTATACGGCCTTGTCAGCCGGGGGCTGTGTTTACAGCTGAGATATAGCTCGTCGTTTTCTTGAATTGAGTCGCAGGCATGCACCAGACGTGCATAAGCCAGCCAGGTCAGTCAGATCCTAGTATGGCACTAGGTGCCCGTCATGCCCCTCAAGGTGGGGCATGACACAGAGGAGACGCAATAGAAGAAAATCCCTCTACAAACCGTCAGTAATAACCCGCTAGACCCAGGAAACTTCTTATATCTGTTGGGGAAGTAGGGCTTGGCCAGTCTTTCACCACTGCTATCTTTTTAGGATATACCTGAATACCCTCACCTTAGAACACATGACTGAGGAAAGCCATAGTCTTCAGCCAAAATTCACAATTGCTGAATTTAGCGAATAACTGGCGGTCTTTGAGAGTTTGCGACACTATCCTCAGATGGTTAGGATGCCCCTCCTCATTTCTGAAGTATACCAAAATGTCGTCTATGAACATCATAATGAACATGTCCAGATACTGTTTAAATACCCTGTTCATCAGGTCCATGAAAGTTACTGGGGCATTAATTAGTTTGAAGGACATAACCTTAAATTCATAATGACCATACTGAGTTCTAAAGGCTATTTTCAGTATGTCACATTCCCTGACCCTAAGCTGATGATATTTCAACTTGAGATCTAGCTTGAAAAACAACTGGCTCCCTGAATCTAATCAAACAAGTCATCAATCTTGGGTAGGGGATACCTGTTCTTAATTATAACATTGTTCAGTTGATGGTAGTCAATACACATTCTGAGAGTACTGTCTTTCTTTCGCACGAACAACACCGAAGCACCCTATGGAGAGATGTTGGGCCTGATGAAACCCTTATCTAAAAGGTCTTTTAGATGTTCCTTCAACTTCTTAAGCTCAGCTATAGAGATAGGCTGATGTCTAGAAGAAGGTCTATGCCAAAGTCTATTTTCTACTCTAGAGAGACTCTGGGAAGATCTTCGGGAAACATGTCAGGGAATTCGCTGACAACTGGAACTGACTGAATAGTTGGGATCTCAAAGCTAGAATCTTTGACCCGAACTAGGTGATAGATGCACCCTTTTGAAATGAGATTCATTGACATAAGGTAGGAAATAAACCGACCCTTAGGCACTGAAACACCACCAATCCATTCTAAGACTGGCTCATTGGGGAACTGAAATCTAACGACTCTAATTCTACACTCGACTGAGGCATAACCGGAATGTAACCAATCCACGCCAAGAATGAGGTTGCAATCGAACATGTCTAACTCTACCAGATCAACTAGAATGACTTTATTCAACACTGAGACTGGGTAGTTTCTATATACCCCGCTGGCTCTAACAAACTCACAAATTGGGGTAGAGACTGAGAATGGTTCTAAGAGAACATCCGGACTGATTTCAAAATGAACAGCTACATAAGAAGTCACAAAGGATAGTGTGGCTCTTGGATCTAATACGGCATATACATCTAGGTGGAAAAGACGTAACATACCTATGAAAACATAAAGTGAGCTCTCCTGATCCTAACAAGAGGACAAAGCATAAAAGCGATTTTAGTGTTGACTGCCATCCGTACCTGAAGTATTACCCTGCTGATCTAGAAAGCCTACTAAGGTTGCTGAAGTAGATAGAGCTCTCCCTTGTCCTACTGAAGGACACTCTTTTAACCTGTGACCCAACTGCCCACATCCAAAGCAACCCTTCTTGCCGATACGGCATTCCCCTATATGGTTCTTTCCACACTTAGGACAAGCTGGGTAATGGTTTCTAGCACTAAAACTCTGGGACTGCGAGCCAGATGCTCCACCCTTCCGATCCTTGTGGGATGGGAGATGTGGGTGTTGGAGTCCCGTGTTGCTGCTGTTGTGGGCGACTACTGCCGCCGGACCTCTGATGTCTATAATCTAACTGACCTGTTTTGACGCTCTTATTCTTCCGCTCAATATCCTTCAACTTCTCTACCTCAATCTGTTGGGAATGAATGATTAGGTATTAGAGATCAATGTCCTTAATGAGCATCGCAGTTCTGCACTCTTTAAGTACCAAGTCTGACACTCCATTGATGAATTTTAGCATGCGAACCCTTCGCTTGGCTACCATCTCTGGAGCATATCTCAACAACTGAGTGAACTCCAACGCATACTCCTCCACGATTATGTTACCCTACCATAAATTCATGAAGTCCGTGACTTTGGCCTCCCTCAGTTCCCGAGGAAAGAATTTGTCTAGAAATGTAGTTGTGAACTCTTCCCAATCTACTGGCCCTACTGTTGCTGGCCTCCCTTCCCTCCATTGGTCATACAAAATCTGAGCCACCCCTTTCAACTAGTAGGCAACCATATTGGCACTCTCCGCAAAATGAACGCCTATAATCCCGGTGATCTTCTGCACCACATCTACAAACTCCTGCGGGTCCTCTCCCACCTTGGATCCATGAAAAGCTGGAGGGTTCATCTAGGTGAAGTACTGAACACTAGTAGCTACTGTGTACCCATTTGCGTTCACTGGAACCACTTGTTGATTCACTTGGTTGGTCACCATTTTAGCCAGCAGCTGGATTGCCGCTCAGAATTCTGCTGAGGATAGATGGTCGTCTTGAGGGGCTACTGAAGCTGGTAGGGCAGGTCCGTTGGCAATGCCAATCCTCCTTCCATTTCCTTGTTTTGGAGGCATAGTTTCACTTAAACGAATAGAGCACGAGTTAGGAGGACATATTTCAAATTCAACTTCAACGCACAATAAGGAGTATGAACAAAAAGGAGTTTTCCTAATAACGTCTTGTAACTTCCCCATCATAAGTGTGGCACGCTTCAAACCCATAAAAAGGAGTCTACTCGAAGCGTATTTCAGACATCCTAGGATACTCTAAACCTAGTGCTCTGATACCAAGTTTGTCACGACCTGAGTCTACACCTTGGACGAGACACGGTGCCTGGTGCCACAAGTGACCCCAAGCCAACCCTTGGTCTATCATTACACTGGTGAATTGAGTAAAACATAAGCGGAAGCTTAATAAAAATAATTATGCAATCAATACTACTGAAAGTGTAACCATAGCTGGAAACAATACTAGACAACTGAGTTTGAAAGCCACTACTAACTGATGAGTTGCTGGGACAAGCCCCCAACAAACTCTAATGTCTGACTAAAAAGAACTAACTAAAAAGGAAGTAATGTCCTCGAAAGATGAGGACTCACCACATGGACTGCTATTGCTGGAATCAACAAAGGGAACTACTGACGATGCTGGGACTGAGAAATTGCGCCTGTATCATAATTTGATACAATATAGAAAGGATACGTCAATACTTTGAATGTACTGAGTAAGTGAGATATACAATAAGCATGGAAAATAAACAACTGAACTGAAATAACATGAAATGACCAAGTGATACTAAATACTGATAAAACTGAGTTATAAATCTATGGTTGAAAATGATCCTGACTGATGGCCATAAACATGCCCTGGAACTGAGTAACTGAACTGAGCTAAACTGGATAGTACTGAGTTGAACTAAAATTGTACTGACAAGGGGGAGAGTCTATATCGACATATAACCATGTGAGCTAAACACGGAGTCTGATGTATACACCCCATCGGAGAAAGCCCACTGTACCTTGCCAAGGTATAGTGGTTGGCTGGGTGATCACAAAGTTGGGGCTCGTTGGGCCAATAACCTACGATGGCGATGTAGTTATTGCAACCTGGGTGCGCTGTAACCCCGATCCGCTCGGTGCTAAGCACTCCTCCCACTGGATAGTCCTAATTTGACTACTAAGCTAATAGCTCGAAGCTGGGGTCCTGGTTGAAGTCGGGAATACTTATCTGGAAGTACCTTGAGAATCTATCAGGCTGGATAACTGTACACTGGTGTTCTAATACTGGCCAGAGCTGCTTATCTGGAAGCTTCGTAACCATCTAAAGAACTAACTGATAACTGATACTGATGTATCTAAGACTGGTTTGAGCTGTTTATCTGGAAGTGTCGTAACCGTCTAAAGAACTAATTGATAACTTATACTGCAAACTAGGGCTGGGAGGTATTACTAACACCTCAAGAAAACTGACTATAGTCAGACTGATCAGCTGACATGTATGTAAGATACTGAAATTTACTAAGTGCTATTGGCCTCATTTTTCTCGCGAAAAGAGGAATTCGACATGTGAAAACTCTTAAATGATTTAAAAAGGAGAGAATAGTTTCCACCTAACGAATTATGGTGCGTTAGGGCACCAGACTAAACTAACTAAATAGATAACTTTGTTCAACTAATCTACGTCACCAGAGTCGGGTAAGGGCTCAAGTTACCTAGAAAGGAATGTGTTAAGCACCTTTCGAGGTCCACAATTGTGGGTCCCAGCCGAATTTTGTTAATTATGTGGAAAAAATACTAAGTGATAAAAAAGATCCATTAATTTATTAAAAGCTAACTTTACAATGTGATTGAGGCAAGTAAAATCTTATTTTAAAATAAATAAATAAATAAACCACTTACCAAATTAATGCAAAATTACTTGATATAATAATGAGTAATCTATTTTCTAATTAGACATGTAAAAGAAATTTATTTTAAGACTAGTAAATATTGATACACCAATTAATGTAGAAATTAAGTGATAAAGCAAATTGATTTGTAAGCTTATTTTTATTACATGTTATACAAGCACTTTCTAATTAAAGGTTAAATTTTAAACTAGAGAAAAGAAAGAAGTTAAACAATATTAAAAAATATAACAATAAAACTTTGTTCATAATAACTAAAAGAAATATAAATCATAACTACCCAAAGGGTAAAGAAAAGAAAGTTAATAAATCAAGAATGATAAATAAATTTATGATGATTTAAATATATTTAATGTATTAAACAAGATATAAAAGAAAATTTTGGAAGTTAAAATGTTTGTTTCTTTTTAGGGATGAAAATACGATATTATGAATCGTGGCCTTCAACCTTAGCAACAAATTAATTTGAGGTCAGTATTAAGTTGAAAAATAATATAATAATATACTTTTAAGCAACGATTCAAATTTCAAATATAAGAACATAAGATATTTACATATAAATACACATAAACTTTTTAAAATCTTGGGTTGATGTTACGTCCAGGGAATGGGTCGGCTTAGTTTAAAATTTAGAACTAGACCTCGTAATTCCTTTTTACTTTTCCATTAACTATATGTTAAGGGATAGTATTCAAATATAGTTAATAATTTATAAAACACATTATCTGTTTTTAATTGAAAAAGGAGAATAGGCAACGAAAAATACAACAAAATGATTTTGTTAGAAAAATGCAAGGTTGAAAGAGATTAAAAGAAAATAAAAATCTAAGCAAACAACACATACTTCCCCGCCCTTTCAAAACGATAAAACTCTTTTAACTATCATTTACAATTATTACAACTACTAAAACTAAATAATAAATGAAATATATAAAATAAAAATAAAAATTTACATTTCATTAATTTCTAGTTTCCACAGCCTTTTCTTATCCCGGCAACTCTCCGATAGATTCCGAGATAGATTAAAAGAACCTGCTTTTAAAAACTAAACAAGTACCAACGATATGCATATACGAATAAAGACAACAATGCATATACATAACTAAACAATAGTTCATAGTTATTCAAAGATTAGCAGGCAATAATTCAAACAATCAAAAACAACAAATGGGGAGTAAAATAAAAGCTTTATAATGGATTACTAACTAGTTAAAAAGATTTTATGACTTAATAGTGAAACTTGACTTTTGCAAAGCAGAGACAACTTGAATTCTTAGCAATTATCATAAGAGAGAGAGAGACAATGCTTTGTCACTATAGGGAAAGGCCAAATGTTCGGACGTCACCGAGAAAGCAAAGTTGTATTTGTAGAAAAATAGGTAAAGTTCCCGTCCCTCTGTAATAAAGGAGGGAGCATCCTTATAGAGAAGATAACTCCTTAAGTTAAGTCGGAGCCATTCTATAAGGAGGGATGGAGATTGGCTGAGTATTTGGAATAAGGTCTATGCCGAATTCAATTTTCCGTTCAGGAGGAACTCTTGGAAGATCTTCGAGAACACATCTGGAAATTCGCTGAAAACAGGGACTGACTGGATAGTTGGGGTCTTAGAGTCGGAATCCTTAACACGAACTAGATGATAAATACATCCCTTAGAAATAAGCTTCCTGGCCTTAAGGTAGGAAATAAACCTACCCTTTGGTGCTGAACTACTTCCCAACGATTCTAGAGCTGGCTCATTAGGGAGATGAACCCTAAAGACCCTAGTTCTGCAGTCGACTGAGGCAAAACCGGAGTGTAACCAATCCATGCCAAGGATGAGGTAGAAGTAAACCATGTCTAACTCTACAAGGTCAGATGGAATAACCTTATTGAAGACTAATATTAGGCAGTTTCTATACACCCGGCTGGCTCTAACTGGCTCACCAACTGGGGTAGAGACTGAGAAGGGTTCTGAGAGGACTTCTGGACTGATATCGAACTGAACTGCTACATAAAGAGTCATGAATGTTATTATGGCCCCCAGATCAAGCAGGGCATATACATCTAGATGGAAAAGATGTAACATACTCGTGACCACATCTGGTGGGTTCTCCTTATCCTGATGAGATGATAATGCATAAAAATGGTTTTGGTGTTGACCGCCCTCCGTACCTAATGTGTTAGCCTGCTGAGCTAGTCGGCCTGCTGGAGCTGCTGAGGTAGTGGATTGTGATCTCCCCCATCCTGCTGATAGGTATTCCTTAAGCCGATGCCCAAGATATCCACAACCAAAACAACCCTCTCGACCTTGAAGACACTCTCCTGGGTGGTTTTTGCCACACTTGGGGCAAATTGAATACCTGTTACCGGCACTGTAACTCTGATACTGAGAGCCAGATGCTCCACCCCTATGATCCTGGTGGGACTGAATGGTAGGGGCACCGGCTGAGCTGGGCGTTGGAGCTCTCTGTTGTTGCTGCTATGGGCGGCTGCTACCGCCGGACCTCTAGTGGCCAAATTCTGATTGGCCAGTCCTTGCCCAATTAATCTTTCTCTTCATGTCCCTCACTTTCTCGGCCTCAATCTTCTGGGCATAGACAATCAAACTAGAGAGGTCGATATCCTTGATCAGCATCGCTGTCCTGCACTCTTTGAGGACCAGGTTCGACACCCCATTTACAAATTTCAGCATGCAAGCCCTTGGCTTGGCCACAATCTCTGGAGCGTATTTGGACAACCTGGTGAATTCCACAACATACTCTTCCACGGTCCTGTTTCCCTATCTCAGGTTCATGAACTCCGCTACCTTGGCCTCCCTGAGCTCTCGAGGGAAATATCTATCCTGCCATTCCTTTACTTCCAAAACTAAAGACGAC
>JACEIK010015840.1:0-17370 GCA_018107945.1 Datura stramonium | reverse complement strand
GATCTTGGAAAACTCGTGCAAATCAACTGATCAAGACATCCGACACAAAATTTTATCTCTCGTCAAGCATGTGCCCTCACAACACAAGAGAATTACCCCAATTACCATCATAAGATTTCCAAAGCACTACGTGTAGGGGTATATGAATATGATTTCTCTCTCTCTCCCAAAGAATTCACATGCATCATGTCATGAACCATAAGCTTTCCTCTAGTGTTTTACTCCACTAATATAAGGATGCATGATGTAAGATCACGTAGGACTTAATGGGTTGTAATGTAAGCTAAAGAACTAGTAAATACTGGGTTAACCAATAATAGCAACTAGCTTCCCTAAGAGCTTTTCAATACATCCCACCTTTAGTACGCGCATTGCTTCTTCCTCCATCCTCTCTTTCTTGAATTTTCTTCTTTGTTTTTGTTCCCATTTCTTTAAGCACACTCGACTTACTAGCAAAGAGTATTTATGCATCTTTGTTTTTTTCCTCTATTCATTGATTTTCTTACTCTCTACTATTAATTAATCAATTTCAACAATTGCTGCTTATTATATCTTTAGCTTTCACAACTTCCGCTTTCCTTTTGTTTCACACTTCTGCTCCTTTACAACTTTGTGGGAAGAATTATTTTTCTTAAGTGCTTAAGAGTTTGGATCAAATTAAGCTAATGAAAACAAGGGATTAAGCTCGGTTTGTACCTCCTCAAAGAAAAATAGGCTAAAGAGGCTCAATGGGGCTAACTAGGATGTAACATTCAAGGTAGGTATGATAAGGGAGAAACTTTCGGTTTATTCAAAGAAATGCCTACATCCTTTCCTAAAATTCACATCCTTCATTCGTTTAGTACACACACCAAGAAAGTTCTACACACTTCACAATGGCATGGAATAGTCGAAACCTCACCTCATAGACTCTTCAATCAGCCTAATTACAAGAATTCACTATTAAGCCTCGACTACTGCAAGATTGAACTCTATGGCCTAGGTATCTCAACATGTTTAACACATTTGCATGCTTTCATACAGATCACACTTGCATCCTTAATATCATATGTACAACACATAACGAATTCTGAACCATTAGTAGCGAGACGTTTGGAAACAAACAAAAGAAAAGAAGAAAAAAGAAAAAAAACTACTCCTATCGACTACATTTCCCTTAAGACGGTCGTCATCCATCCATCATAGAGAACAATCACTATCTACGACGTCGGTTCAATGGGACTACTCTCGAGAAAAGCACCGAAACAAAATCGAAACCCAACATAAAAAATTTCAACAAAAATTTCGATAAAAAAAAGATAAAATATAATTGAAAATGTTTACACATCACACACAACGACGACTCAACACAAAAGCGGCTCAAGATTCATTACAACACCAAATTAATTACGAAACACACAACACGGAGTTACAAGATCACAATTAGCACAAGCACAACACAACATAAACAAAACACCTAGCACCTAACTACTCCCACCCACATAATCCGAACACGCTGTCCCGGTGTTCACATAATTGCAAATTATCACAAGGTTGAGTGGTGAAACTCCCTGATCAATCTAAGTATTCAATTTCTTCATCAAGTGCTAGCGCTTAGGTCTCCAATATCGAATCGCCCCCGCCGTCCTCGTCAGGCTCAACATCGAGTCCTCCCGGCGTGTCTCCTCAACGGTAGGGACATCATCATCCAAGGCCTCCTGATACGGGGCCCCACTCTGTATAAAGCCGGGCATTCTCGTTGAATGGGTAATCAACCTCAACTGCCACAGCCCATCCTCCGTTGCGGGCCTCCCTCCCGTCACGGCAGCTACAACATCTGCATCCCGTACATGCGGGCCATGTACTGATCATCCTGAGCATGTCGCTCGGCTAGTGTGAGCACCGGCCCATAAGTAGTGTCAGGTGCCTTGGTTTGAGTGACATCCAAAGCACGCCTGTCAATGGGATGTAATCTAGAGCCTCCTCTTGATACCATGGCCCTCAAGAGATGGTAAGAAAACCACCAAACCCGTATCAATACTTTTTGATGCGGTCGGGCTCTCTTCATGGCGGAGATGATCACCACCCCAACATTGATCTCTAGCCCCTTCATCAGTGCGTACACTAGACAAACTCTATCCCGGGTGACATCTATCATGTGTGTACCCCGGGATGAGCATGAACAAACAATCTTCAACCAAATCCGGGCCTCCTTGTTCATCGGCATCTTGGAATAGGGAAATGTATGATGGTATCCCTTTCCTAGTTCCTACCCCACCTGGCTGTCGATCGTGCTCCACAAAGGTGCGTCGATGTCAGCATAGGGTGGAGTGATGTTCACCTGACGGAGGACATGAGTGTACTGCGTCCCTCGCCCCCAAGGTGCATTCGGATGGTAGGGTTCAAAAGTGACAACCTGCGCTCTAATTTTTATGGTGTGTCTGCGCTGGGTCGGGTTCCAATTAGCATAGAACTCCCGAATAAGATAGAGATTGCACTCATTTTTGGGTTCTTCAAAATGAAGTTTATCCCGGTGTCAATCTTGTGTACAATTAGCAGAATTCCTATGCCAGTGGTTCCCGTGCTATCTGCTCCTCCCGGGAAATGGTGGTTTCTTTATGTTTAGCATACCACTTTTCCCCTCATCGAGTCCACCAATCACGGTTCCATATTGTCGACGTTTCCCTCTAAGACAGCTTTGTTGCTCTTAGGCTTCTTTGTCCCCAATCTTACCCTCTTTCTGCTGGCGCCCGATATGGATGCGCCCTTGCCCATATCCTGTCATCCTGACTTTGTTCCTGTACATTCAAACATACAGTCCCAATGTTATTCAGAAGTCATAATTAGCTACAACTAAGGTTGGGTTTAATTGGATCACCCCACACTTAGTCTTTGGCCTCAATCCTTTACAAGTCAACAAGACATTCATGATTTTGCCATTCTTAGCATTCAACATGCTTAGTGAATTCATATAAGTCGATGGAACAATTACATTTTACTACTCAGACTTCGTACAATGAATAAAAAATTTCTCCATCGATTCAAATTACATCATCATTAGCACTTTGAAATTTTTTTTTCAACAACCTATGTAATTCTCAATTGCATTCTCCCGAAAGTCCCTCCTATCTTGGCAATTTCAACATCAATAACAATATATTTCACTTCCAACAACATGCACAACCTAAATTTATCAACATTTTCATGCATTTTGTCTTCTTCCTTTCAATCCTCAACCCTAGCAAACAATATCGTAAGAATTTGAATAATCATGCAATGATTGAGCTAATCTACTAATAACGATACTATGAACATCATTCAATCATAACTCAAGATTTCAAGCTTATTTCTCAGTTAGGGCAAAAGTTTCACCAACAAAACATGTTCAAGAATCGAAAATTTGAGCAATGATAAGGAAAAATTCAAGAACATACCTGTACTTCGATGAAATTGAAGAAAACTCGGAGGAAGTTGATTACTAAGTACGTGTCACGTTGGGGAGAAAGGGAATTTTGGGTGTCGGTCACGGAGGAATTGAAAATAGGAAAAAAATGAAGAAATTGGGGTTTAAAAGAGATTTTGTGTGGGTTACCCGGTGACCCGAGGAGACCCGACGCAGAAATGCACCTCAGCGTGTCACGGAGGGAGTAGCGGATCTTTGCCTCCATGACACGGGCCATTCTTGTGATGCAGGAATTTTTTAAAATCCGGAATAGACACTCAATGTCACGGAGGGTAATGCGGAGCACTACCTCCCGTGACATGGAAGCATCGCATAGGCTCACTGGAATGTGCCAATATTTATTTCTTACCTTCATTTTTTTCCTTTTGCGCTTTTTTTGTATTTTGCCCTCCGTTCCACTGAAAATCATTTCTACAAGAACTTGGTTAAAAATCATAGGTTGCAACGCAACAAATTTTTTTATTTCTTTGTTTTCTTTTTCTTTTTTCTCCTTTTTTTAAAATAATTCTACTCTTCTATTACAACACATTCATGGGTTGCCTCCCGTGCGCGCACGATTTACAAATCGCGGCTCGGCGCTAGTCGTTCCTCAATCATCCTATAGAGTGATGGACTTCTTCTCGAATAACGTCCTCACCCCAATAATGCTTACATTGTTGCCCATTCACCAAAAATGTGGCACTTCTATCTTCTTGCCACAACTTTCCATGCCTAGTGTGGGGTCATTCTCACCAATTCAAACGACCCTAACCACTTGGACTGCAATTTACCTGGAAAAAGTTTCAACCTCGAAATAAACAACAACACTTTCTACCCCGGCTCAAAGATTCGATGCACCATATGCCTGTGGGTGCCATATTTTAGTTTTCTCCTTGTAGATCTTGGCATTTTGTAAGCATGCCATCGAAACTCATCTAGTTCCTTGAGTTGCATCAACCTCTTCTTCCTTAGCTCCCGGATCCATGTTGCAGCTTTCTCACATTAGCTCGATGTTCAGCTCCACAGGAAGATGACATGCTTTCATAGACCAATCTGTGAAGAAGTCCCAATGGGTGTCTTGTATGCGGTTTATAAGCACAACGCATCGTCAAGTTTGTGACCAATCAGTCATTGTACATTCACTGTCTTCTGTAGAATCTGCTTTATCTCTTTGTTCGACAGCTCCGCGCCCACTAGTTTGGGGATGATACGTTGTTGCTACCTTGTGCCGCACCATACTTAATAGCAAGTTCCTAAAACTTGCACATTCACAAAATGAGCCCCTTCATTGCGATGAATTTCTCGGGGTGTCCCAAACCTGGGGAAAATGTGCGTTTTCACAAATTTCGTCACCACCTTGTTGTCATTCAAGGACAAGTTGTTTTCTCGACCCACTTAGAGACATAGTCAACGAGCTACCAAGATGTAACGATTACCAAAGGACGGTGGAAACGGGCCTATGAAGTCTATTCCCCATACATGAAAATCTCAACCTCTAATATACGTGCGGTGGCATCTCCCGTCTTCTACCAATTGTGCATGTTCTTTGACATCTATCACACATTTTTACGTTGCTATAGAATCTCTAAATAGGGTAGGCCAAAAGAAACCGGCTTGTAACACCTTGTGGTGTCCGCTCGCCTCCGTGGTGCCCTCCATACAATGATGAGTGCCAACTCCTCAATACTTCTACAATCTGGCTCTCACGGGATGCATCGTCTCATCACTTGATCCGGTCCACCTTAACGAGATGCAGCTCATCCCATATGTAATACACTGCAATGTTACCTCAAACTTCTTCCTTCTTTGGCCGGTAGCCTCAGGTGGAGTAGACTCCTCTCTCCCTTACCAACAGTTCACCACACAATGTCTGCATACCAAGGGATTTCGGCACCCTGTTACAGAGCTGCTCATCCTGGGAACTCTTCTTTTGATGTTGTCACCTTCCTTCAAATGCAGCTTTCCAATCGCGATAGGTGATCTAGCACTTGATTCTCGCTTCCCTTTCTGTCTTGAATCTCTAGGTCAAACTGTTTTAACAACAATATCCATCTGATTAGCCTAGGATTTGCATCCTTCTTGTTGACAGATGCCGAATTATTGCATGATCAGTATACACCACTACTTTAGAACCCACTAAGTAGGACCTAAATTTATCAAATCTGAACACCAAGTGCTAGCATCTCCTTTTAAAGTGACTGTATAATTGACTTGGGCTGCATCAAGTTTTTTGCTTTGTATAATGAATGGAATGAAAGATTCTATTCTCCACTGCCCTAATACAGCTCCTACAGCCACGTCACTTGCATCACATATTAATTCAAATGGTTGCTCCCAATCCGGAGAAATAAGAATAGGCGCTTCTACCAGCTTCTATTTTAACTGCTCGAATGCTTTAACACAATCCTCGTCAAACTTGAACTTCACCTCTTTTTCTAGTAACCGGCATATCGGTCTAGGGATTTTAGAGAAGTTCTTGATGAACCATACGTAGAACCACCTTGCATATCAGAAGCGCAAACACCCTTCACGACACTAGTGGTGGTAGCTTTTCGATCACTTCAATCTTTGCACGATCAACTTCCAACCCTTTGCATTACACCTTATGTGCAGGACGATGCCACTCCTTGACTAAAAAATGACATTTCTCCCAGTTGACCACAAGGTTAGATTCTTCACATCGAGCTAGCACCACCTCCAAGATTTGCAAACATGTAGCAAATGAATTGAAAACAGAAAAAGTCATCCATAAATACCTCGACAAAATCTTCCACCATATCGTGAAAGATCGCCATTATGCATCTCTGGAATGTGGCTGGTGCGTTGCTTAGACCAAATGGCATCCGCCTGAAAGTATATGTCCCATAAGGACATGTAAAAGTGGTCTTCTCGATCCTCTAGGTGCTATGGCTATTTGGTTATAGCCAAAATATCCATCAAGGAAACAATAATATTCTTGACCTGCCAACCTAACCAATATCTGATCAATAAATGGGATAGGATAATGATCTTTCCTCATGGCCTCATTGAGCTTCCTGTAATCCATGCAAATTAAGCCCGAGCACAAGACTGTGACTGTGCGTGTAGGAATCGACTCATTCTTTTCATTGGTGACCATGGTCATTCCTCCTTTCTTTGGGACACACTGAATGGGACTAACCCATTTACTGTCTGAAATAGGATTTACCAAACCTTCATCAAACCACTTGATCACTTCCTTCCTAACTACCTCCTTCATCACCGGATTCAGCACTCTGCGTGTTGCACGAGTTGGCTTGGCCTTAAATCATAATCTATGTGTGCAAAAAATTTGGACTAATTCCTCCTGATGTCTGACATTTGCCAACCCATTATTTCTTTCGCCTCTTGAGGACCGCAATACATCTCTCACTTGTTCCTCTGTCAGTTGTGCGGAAATGATGACTGGCAAGGTGTCATCTTCCCAAAAATACATACCCGGATGTGGAGGCAATGTCTTCAACTCAATTTTGGTGCCTCCTCGTTTATGATTTTGGCAATGGTTCCAAAGGACCTCATCAATGGTTGAAAGTCTTGCTTGCTTCCTGGTAAGCCATTTTGGCTCGTTCAGCATCTGCACCATCTCATATGTAGCCCTGTCTATGAAATGATCGGAGCCAGTAAGGCTCTCTCCAATGGATACGAGTCAACAATGCGAAGAAGTGATTACGATTTAGCACATTCGTTGACAGCTCCTCATAAATGGCCAGTAGCTTCATGGCCTTGTACACATCAAAAACATCCCTGCTTTATCGTGTGAGCATGGTTAGGCGCAGCAGCCACATCAATCAAACTGTATCAGAAAAGGACGTCCCAAAATAAATGGGACTTCCCATCGACTCGAAATTCAAGATAATGAAATCCACTTGGGAAAATGAGAGAACCCTTGCACTAGCACATCCTCCCACAATACCATCTAGTCTTAAAGACAGTCAGCTAGCTGCAAGATCACAGTAGAGGGTCTGGAATTTTACTTGACCTTCTTGAACACCAATGTCGGCATCAAGTTATGCTTGCTCTAAATCACATAACCCATGAGCTCGAATACATTGCCCAATTATAATCTGAATGGTAAAGCTCCCAGGATCCTTGAGCTTTGTCGGCAACTTATTCTGTATTCGGGAGGTGCACTCCTCAGTGGCGCCACCAGTAGCATACTCAGTCAACTTTGCTTTTGTTTTCTACTTGTCTTTGATATACTTTGCATATTCGGCACTCCCTGAAAACATCAACAAAAGGTAAATTAATGTGTACCTGTTTCAGCACTTCCATAGTTTCTTAAAGCAAACTATTTCTTGTGCTTCTTTAGTCTACACGAGGGAGTGGGTGGTGGTCTTTCTATCTCGGCCTTTTCCTTCCCCTCACATTATCATGTTCCCCATCTTTTCCTGCTCCAGATTGCTGAGGTGGTCTTTCTGGTTCCACCTCCTTAAGTTGTAGTCCCCTCCTTGTGGTCACTGCATTAACCTGCTTGGGATTTGGGTCGGTATCACTCGGTAGTCCTCCTTTGGGCACAGTGTTTTGAGCTCCAACTAACTATCAAGCGGTACTCAACGCCTTTAGCAACTAACTGCTGATTTTTCATTTCAGGTGCTAATTTCACATAATCAGCCTGCATTTGCGCTTGGTTAGCTATAATTGTTTTGAACATATCCTCAATGTTGTTGGGTGGTGGAGGAGGTGCATTGTTTCCTCTTTATTGAGGCCCGAAAATTCCGATGCCCCCCTTGATTTCTCTGCACGCCCTGATTCGAACTCTGTCCTTGATGGTTATTATCCCAAGAGAAATTTGGATTATTCCTCCCAATTTTGAGTTGTAACTGTTGCCATCTTGTTGATTATTGTTCTCTGGACATTCGACAAAATTTACCGAGTTTGGATTTGCACCACAACACTCGGCTGGGTGTTTTCTCCACATACTTCACACCATACTTGATGAACTGCATTGACTGGGGCTTGTAATTGATTCAAGCTCATACTGTTTAAGTGGGTGTTGAGTTGATTTTCAACGCGGCTATACGTGCGGCTTTAGGCGTAAAACCATCTACCTCAAAAACTCCTGCCGCTTTCCTTGTTCCTCCTCATGTTGAGTCCACCATTCCATTCTGGATTTCCCTGTGAAATACGATTTAACAAAGTGTAAAGCTCCTCCATATGTCTTCTCCAATGCCTTCCCCAGTTTGTTGAATCTAACACAAAGTTTTGAGTATGTGGTTCCAAACCTTCAATGAATGCACCAACACATCATTACACTAGTGATGATGAGGACAATCCCTTAACTTTGATTTGAACCTCTCCCAAGCTTGATACAAATTCTCAACCCTCTCTCTATTTGAAACTTAGAATCTTACATCTAAGTCATTTTAATCTTCAAGATGGAAAGAATGCGTATCAAAAACTTCCTTGCACGATCATCCCAAGTAGTGATGAATTAGGTGGTTCAGCTTTCAACCACCTCTTTCTTCTCCCAATAATGAGAACGGGAATATTCTTCAAGCCTCCACCAATTCGGATGATACTCCAGCGGGGAATGCAAGTGTCACTTATCACCAAAAAGTTTTGGAGATTTTTTTGTGGATCTTCATGAGAGAGACCCGTGAATTTCCCGCTGGTGTGCAACAACTGCACAATATTCTGTTTAAGCTCGAACCTCCCTCCTGGCTCTGGTCTGCAAATACTAGATCTAACATTATTTGCATGTGGGACTCCATAGCGAGCGAGATTCTTTGCCCGTCTCCTCGGGCACTAAGCGCCCTTACAGAGTGGTGATTCTGTTGCTGCTCCAGAATTGCCTGTCTTAGCAAATGTAGCTTCTTCTCTAGAGCTTCCCTTCTTTGGTGATGAAATTGTCTCTTGACTCTATAAATGAATCCCTTGACTCCTTATCTCTTTACCGGCGTTCGAAAAATTCAATACCTACAAGAAAGGCTAAGATCAAGTTGTCAGCACTTATATTCAATTGTAAACTAACTAGAGAAATCATAAATTTACCAATTGCCAGTCCTGGCAACGGCGCCACTTTTTCGGCCCCTCAGAGTGACGGGTCGTGCAAGTAATATAGTGGCCCTTTTTAAGGCGGATGTCAAACCCAAAGAGACCGGACCAATTCAGCTAACTATCAAGTTCAAGTGTGATATTAAATACCGCAAGTGTTGATTATATAAGTTTTCGGTAGAGTTAATTAAGTTTAAATGTAATTGACAAATACTCACGAATTAATTCAGGAGCAACATAGAGTTAAAAGCTGGGATAATCATGCGATACTACGTTTTGCAATGGTTTAAGTATGAAACTATCTATTGTCGTCTCACATAATTAGAATTGCATGTTCACGGTCTTTCGAACCTCTAAACACGACAAACTAAGCCTCACTACTACATTGTGAGCAGGATGCTAATTCTAGTTCATGGGCAAGTAACTACGTGGATATGGTTTATGGGGTTATGCAATTGGTTAAGGTACTTTTGTACCCCAACCATTTAACCAAACTTAGCTACAAGTACATCTTCGAGTGGTGGAGTGACAAATCTAAGCGGTGTCTTTCTCTCTTCCCATTTTTATCAACCAAGCAAGGTATTAGGTATATTTCTATCCTAACCTTAAAATCTTACAAAAGACAAGAACTTGCTTCTTACATTCTTATGTTTTCCTTAGGTTTGGTTTCTCAAGCATTTTGCCTAAGTTTAACGTGTGTGTTTTCATGGTGATCAATCATAAAAACGCAATGATTAAGAATGCAAGAAAAAACAACAATCAATAACTTAAAACCAAAACAAAATCATAACATCACAATCGTATCTTGTGGCTTCAACCATAGAGGGAGGGTTCTAGCCACTCATGTTCGTATAGTACAAGAAACTATAATTAAAGTAACATACACAAGGTGGTAGAAGAAGATGAAATTTATGAACCCTAGGTGAGTTCTCACTTCTCCCTCACTCCTTGGCAGTTTTCCAGAAAATAAATCGTGCCTTCTCTCATTTTAGGGCTAAGGGACCTATTTAAAGTAAATGAAATTGTACAAAATTATGTCTTTCGTGGAATGGCTCAGTGTCACGGAGTCTATCGCAGAACCTTTGCCTCCGTGACACAGGTAACACAGTGCACACTGGAAACTCACAAAACCGTCGCCAGGCAGCCCCTTTCCGCGTAGGTGGCGATGTCACGGCCTTGGTTCGTAAGCCTGCCTGCCAGTGGCATGTTGCCAACAACGCGGTGTACTTTGCGCATCCTCCTCGCGATGTTCGTGTTTTAATTCGCACCATGCCTCCACTTCACCAACTCATGGATTAGTCCCTCAAATTCAGTCCCTCAAATTCATTTTAAACCTACAAAAACAAGAACTAATCATGTTGGTTAGTGTATATATTCACATTTACATTAAATTACATGAGAATGCATATAATTAAGTCGATAAACAAGACAAAACTAAGTTATAAAGCATCATTCGGGCATGCTATTTTTCTCGAGATCAATAGTATGCCATTCATGTCTTCTGGGAAGCTTAAATAGCTTGCTGAAACTCTTTGTATGGGTGCTTGGTATGAGTCGTACCTATACAGAACGGCTCATACCATAACTCGTGGTGATAGCGCTGATCCTGTCTGCAAAACCTAATAGCACTTCACTAAGCTTGTCATAACTTTTTACTTCAAACTCCGATTGATGCAAGGTTAGATGCGTTAGAAAGAAGACTCAAAGGTATTGAAATTGATATGCTGGATCATCCAAAATAACTTCGTAAAATGAGATTTATGATCGTTTAAATTTTACCCTTGTAAGAACCTTCATGGAAAACTCAATTGATAGGAAAGCTCTTAACCCAACTTTATGCTAGAGGTCCCTTATGACATTAACTTGCATCCAATGCAGTTATCACATTTAAGAATCGATCTCAACACCTTTTTTCCATAAAATTTATCAGGTTTGGGTCTATCCGCGGACCTAGAAGGGTTCCAAACTTAGCTTGAAAGTTTGAGGCATACAACATCTCCACTCACGACTGAAACGATGATTCATACCATCATATTACGACTCATACTGAGTCTTTGTTTCTATTGATCCTTCCTTGAAAATTCTATGAACCTCCTTACTACGATCCTTCCCAACGACTTGTACCACCCAAGTACGGATCATAGGATCTAGTTGTGGTTTCCTTTCCACTTTCTTCTAATCTCTCTGAACTCATACTACGAGTCTTGGTAGGACTCGTACCTCAATGTCACGAGTCATACAAAGACTCGTGCTAGGATATTCCACTTTCTTGCTTCCCCTCTGAACCTCTTGTTAAGGCTCTTGGTATGACTCATACCATGCTCCCACGAGTCGTACTGAGAGTCGTCCTGAGGAAAATATTTAGTTTCTTTACTAGTTCCAATTTCATATTTTGGGTCTAGTCTTAAGAACTTTTGGGGTGTTATATTATTTCCCCATGGGAACATTCGTCCTCGGATGAAGATCAAGTATACTGAAAGGCTAGGGAAAGAATTGAAATCCCAAAATTGGAAGCTATAAATTGAAAAAATGATGGAGTGACTGACTCGCAACAGAATTCATGAAAATACATACATTCTATAAAATGAAAGTAGCTGAGAGACATGAACTTGACATGAAACTGAATAAAGTACTAAGGACAAAACTGGTACCTCAATCTAGGACTGTGCCGGAAGGAAAATTATGTGGGTATCTAGCCATCGTATCTGCTTCGGCTTCTTATGTAGCTCCCTCTACAAGCTGATTCCTCCACAAAACCTTCACTACAGCTACTTCCTTGTTTCTCAACTTCCGAACCTGACAATCAGGGATCTCAACTGAAACCTCCTCATAGATAAGGCTATCTTTCACACCTATGCTCTCCACTAGAACAACTAAGGTTGGGTCACCAATGCACTTCTTCAATAGAGATACATGGAAAACTGGATCTACCGAACATAACTCCGCTAGTAGCTCCAACTCATATTCTATTTTGCCGACTCACCTCAGAATCCGATAAGGACAAAAATATCGAGCACTAAGCTCCCCTTTCTTTCTGTTCCTCATCACTCTCTTCATGGGAGACACCTTCAGAAATACCCAATCATCAACCTCAAATTCAAGCTCTCTCCTCCTCACATCCACATAAGATTTCTGATGACTCTGAGTTATTTTCAGCCTTTCTCTAATAAATTGAACTTTCTCTATGGCCTTATGAACTAAATCTGGCCCTATCAATGGAGATTCACCTACCTCAAACCATCCAGTAGATGATCTACACCTCCACTCATAAAAATCCTCAAATGGAGTCATCTGAATGCTAGAATGATAATTGTAATTGTAAGCAAATTCGATGAGAGGCAAGTGACTGTCCCAACTACCTTTAAAATGAATCACACGAGCTCTCAACATATCTTTCAAGATCTGAATGGCCTACTCAAACTGACCATCTGTTAGTGGGTGGAATGCTATGCTAATATTCACATGAGTACCAAGAACTTTTTGAATCGATTTTCAAAACTGAGAGGTGAACTTTAATGGACAAAGGAACTCCATGCAATAGAATTAATTCCAAAATATAAAATCTAGCATTTTCTTAGTGCTGACTTAGTCATCTTGGTCTAAAATGACCCAGATAGAATCATGTTGTTAACATGTACAAGGCGACCCTGTAATAAAATCTACCTTAATTTCCTCCTACTTCCAACGGGGAATATTGATACCCTGTAGCATGCCTCCCGATCTCTCATGAACCACCTCCTCAGCCTATACTTCTATCTAAGCTCCTATCCATAATAAAGCCTGAGTCCAACGACACACTTTCCTTCACTTTTAGACCTAGCTCAGCCACACCTCTAGCAATCTAAAGTTATCTACTAAGAATATTTATTCCCCCCCCCCCCAATAAGAAAGTCACACAAGTTCGAACTCTAATCAAGAGTCACTAGTCACAACATACTGTAGTCTACCTGTACATCACCACCTTATTCAAGCCTATCACCTATGATTATCCCATGGCTCCTTGTAGCTAACACTATTCGAGAATTCCTCTATCTTCTATGTTTGGCTAATAACTGCATTTTATGAACTTCTTCATACCTAGCACATATGGCATGAGTAGAGAGTTATCCTAAATGTACACATTGTAACCATCATTTCCATCATGGGGGAACATACATAGGGCATAGAATAAGGAAATCTTGAGCACGAATCATTCAAGAAATCTAAGTTGGGCGTATACCTGATATAGCACGATCTTATGAGCCGCTAAGGAAAATCTTAAGGACTGAGTTCATAGAGCTGAGCATGTTGAGAGGCGTGAGTTGACATACATAACAAGGGTCATGATATGAAGCTGAGATTTATGGAATCATGGAAGAATACTAGAATCACCATCTGAAATGGTTACTTCTTAAGGACTGAGTTAATAGAGCTGAGCATGTTAAGAGGCATGAGTTTACATACATAACAAGGGTCATGATATGAAGCTGAGATTTATGGAATCATGGAAGAATACTAGAATCACCATCTGAAATGGTTACTTTTCATTCTATAGATCTAAGTACGAATACGTAAGGAGTACTTAGAAGTTATACATAGGCATAACATGTTCAAATACGATATGAGTAGAGTATCATATTGACTGAAGTATGGAAGATACCTGAATAAGTGTGGATCAATCTCTCATAGTTATTGATCCTAGACTTTCACACTTGGGGCTCAAGACCTGACCTGGTCCTTCACCTTATAATCTCCCTCTTAGCTTAAAGGTCATCATTCGAAGGATTGGATCCCCTTCTTAAGGTTAAGTTAAAATCACTATCTCTTAACGTCCCATTCACCTCTAAGGCTATCACTAAAGGCTTCATACTTCTCCTGTCGTACTCCTCCACTCTTCTATTTCCTTACTTCAAGATCATGAATTCCTCTACCTAAGCTTCACTTAACTCCTATAGAAAAAAAGAGTTTGACAGCACCTCTTATTCCTCTGACTGGCATTATGCTCTGGAGCATGTGAATGCATGAGTTAGGAGGAAGTCTTTATAGAGTTAAACTCTATCGCACGAACTAGAGTATGAAAGAAAGGAAGTTTCCTAACACGTTTTGTAGCCTCTTTCTCATAAGTGTGGTGCACTTCACACCAATGAAAAAGACTTTATTTAACATGACTTTCAGACACCTTAGGACACTCTAAACCTAATTCTCTTATAACAAGTTTGTCACGACCCAAGTTGGGACCCCGAATCGAACCACGACATCTAGAACCATGAATGGCTCCAAGATAACCCATTGCACATACATAGCATGAATTAATAGCATAAACAAGTGGAAATTAAATTATAAGCATGGATAAGCGGAAGTCTATATAACATAAGGAGTAAGCAAACGACAATATAGAAATACTGAGCCGCAAAGCCGAACGTACTAACTTTATGTTTGAAAGCCTCTATTAACTGATAAGCTTCTAGTACAAGCTCCTAGATAACTCCAAAGTCTAAAACTAAAATGAGGTAAAAGAATTGAAATGAAGTAGATAAATCTAGCCCTCGAAAGATGAGGACTCATCCCTGTTAGCTGATCAAGTCCGGAGCGTTTCTAACTACGAGCTGAGTCTGAATACCTGGATCTATATCATGAAATGATATAGCATAGAGTATGTTGTTAGTAATTTGAATGTACTGAGTATGTAAGGTAAGTAAAACATGCTTAGTAAAATGTTAGTTAAAATCATGCATATAAAATTAAAAGATCATGAGAGTAAGGAATGCATACT
Source organism: Datura stramonium (assembly GCA_018107945.1). Classification (NCBI taxonomy): domain Eukaryota; kingdom Viridiplantae; phylum Streptophyta; class Magnoliopsida; order Solanales; family Solanaceae; genus Datura; species Datura stramonium. The sequence goes on along the minus strand of JACEIK010015840.1, from coordinate 2,185 downwards.
AAAAGTTGTATTTGAGATATATATTATCATAAGTGGGTTATAATAACTGAACATAGTGACCCAAGATTTAGAAATATAAATCATATGACTTGTCATAGCTAAAATCATAAGTAAAAGCTCATAAACTGATAATTGGGTCAAATATGTTGTACAACATAATATCATAAGTCATGAACAATAGTAACTGAAACCATGAGGAATAATGGGAGACTCGTCGTAACCGACACCATCACGATAGAGCTTATGTGATGCCCAAACTATCACATTCAAGTGGGCAGAGCCGTCCAAAATATTGCTTGGGCTAAGGACGCTACCATGATATCAATATCAAGTTAAGGCCCCTTGGGGAAGGGAAAAACTTTCTTGAGAGGTCCCAAATATAAATATACCTATGTTGGCGCATAGTTTATAAGACTAGAAAACCTTGAAAACCCAAGCTTACTCAGTGCTAGACACTATTCCCTAAAACATGTATAGTGCTCCCATCGTTTTACAATGGAGCTGAAATAAAAATTTATACATATCTTGAAATATGAATATTGGGAGTCTTGACTCCAAAACATGTCATAAGATGCATTGAGAGTCTTGACTCCAAAACATATGATAAGTTGATCTTATTAGCCTTGGCTAAATCATGAAAACATACTTAACTTGTGTGGGCGTGCCCTAATCATAAAATCATGCATACTTCAAATAGAATTCATACGTTAAAATCATAGATTCATAAGTTTAAGAATTCATAAATATTCTTGCCGACTTGATAACTCATCATGCTTGAAATCATGGGCTCATAAGCTTAAAATTAATAAATCATGCATAATAGGGCATAATCTTCATAAGATTATATTCATGAATTAGTAAGTAAATTGTCATGCCCCTCTTTGGGAGGCATGACTGGCACCTGGTGCCCTACTAAGACCTAGACTGTTGTACTAACTGAGCCTGAGCACATCTGGTGCAAGGCTGGCTTTAACTCTGGAATCAAGGAAACGACGGGCTATATAGCGGCTGTAAATACAGCCCCCGGCCGACAAGGCCTATAGCCACCTGTAAAAGATAAACATCTAACCAGAACAACCAACTATAAGGAGTCCTATGCGGGCTGACAGGGCCATCATGATGTCTAGTTATAACTGGAAAATGAAATCTGATGCTAAACTGATCAGTGACCGACAAGGTAACCAACTAACAACTGAACAAGGCCCAACACGTCCATCATATATAATTTGAACACAAGGAATATGATACAATCTGCAAGCCTCTAAGAATAATAAGATGGTTGGGATAGGGTCCCGGCATACCCATACTGCACAATCAAAGGAGAGTAAACCTCTGTCTTTCAAGCTCTGGATGAAAGGAGCTGAAGGCTCTCTATCACTGACTGGGACTACGAGGGATCTACTCCTCGTCTATGTGTATACCTGCAGGCAAGTAATGCAGTGCCCCGAACGGGCGTCAGTACCGCTGGTACTGAGTATGCAAAGCAATAACTGAAAATAACTAAAAGTAAGTAACAAAACTGATAGTAACTGAAGTAACAGGAAAAACAGACTGAAACTGACTGAAGTAGTGGAAATCTGGACTAACCTTAACTATACGGAGAAGGATAGGAATCTTATCTGATAAGATGGTGTTATACTGTCTGTCTGTCAATAGCTAACATAAGATAACATAACATAACACAATATAAACCTTACCTGGCCCCCATAAGTCAGAAGGTACAATCATTACAATCTATTTACCGCTACCCAGGTCATACCACATCACCTAGTAACTATAAGCAACCTGCCGATCCCCTGGGTATGCAACTTGGGCTCGCTGGGCCCCTGACTATAACTGTACCTGAGTCCGGAGGACTGTTAAAATCAACACCTCAGGCGCCAGCGCTCGACAAGGGCATCCCATCTTCGTCCCTAGCGGACGGCATGCCACTCCGTAGAGCGACGTATCCTCGCCCTCTGGCGGACGAGTGGATACAGCTATTAACCTGGGCGGTCACGGAAGCTAGGTAATTCGGCCCAAACAATACAATCAAGTCTCAACTAATAGCAATGACTGCATCGAATACATACTGAATTTGATATGAATAATATAATCTCTAACATGTTGTACTGAATCTCATACTAAAGCATGATATAACATTTCTGAAATAATCTACTGGGACTTATGTTGTTTTACTAAGTTT
>JACEIK010015834.1:0-17385 GCA_018107945.1 Datura stramonium | reverse complement strand
TGCCGGCCCCCTAGGTATGAAACTTGGGCTCACTAGGCCCCTGACTATAACTGTATCTGAGTGCGGAGGACTCCTGAAATCTAAAATCTGAAATCTGCACCTCGGGTGCAAGCGCTCGATAGGGGGTGTGGTATAGTGCTGATCAGCCTGCTATGGGAAATCTGCATCACATCTTCGTCCGCTGGCGGACGACATGCCACTCCGTAGAGCGACGTATCCTCACCCTCTGGCAGGTGATTCGACACAGCTATTAACCCTGGGGTGGTCAAGGAAGCTCTAAGGGTGCCCAACAGAGAACAATCATGTCTCCACATATAGCAATAGGCACATGTAATATATATATTGGATCTGATAATAATATTTATGTTCTGGTATTCTGTTTTGAATCTCATATTGAAATGTACTTAATCTAACACTGAATTATACTGAATCTGTAATAATATTTCTGGAATATTCTGCTGGGACTTATACTTTTTTATTGAATTTCATGGTGAACACTGTATTATATTTCTAACATGCTTCCTAAATTTCATACTGAACATAATATACGACTTTAGAAATACTCTACTGAAATTCATACTATTTTGCTATACTAGAACTACTAGCTTGCCGAAAGAAACTTGCTTTACATATCTCAATTGTCGACTTTCTGATTAACTGGCGTAGCTCGGCTAGTATTCAGCTATTTCTCCCAACTGAATTAATATTCACGAAAGAATAGAATCAATTCTACTATTATTTGGGAAAGAAACCATACTTATGGATATACCGACTGCCTATTCTTCGATTATTAAAGAATGGCTGAAAACTCGCTATTTTTCAGAAGTCTAGAAGGGAGAAATACTCACTTTAATGCTGGGAGTATATTAACACAAGTTTGGAGAAATTCCACTTACCTTGGCTAGGCGTGACGATGATTGGCTGGCCGAATTTCGCGAAACTAACTCCGCGGGAATGCCCCCTGCAACTTTATACTTCGCTACCCGAAGTTAAATTGAGTTTGGACTGCGTTTGACGGCTTAATCGGACAGAAATTAATTAAAACCCTTCGTCTCCCATGTTTACTGGTCGTTCACTGGAAATTAAATGTAAGGAAATGATTTAAAACAAGGTGGGAGGCCATATATACTTGGGGCCTTTAAGTCGCATTTGTCGAATGCGATTTATAAGTCGCATTTGCCATGCGACGCTCCGACTTGGCGCTTGTCCGGTCTCTCCCCGGGCCCTTTTCTCGCACGTTTGACATTCTGAAACTCTTAACCAACATACGAATAGGCCAACTAAGTGTCAAGAACTTATGGGGTGTAACATGTTGTTTACAATGTCACCCAGCTTGACCCTAACCACGACTGTAAAGGACGGCCCGTTGTATCCCACAATGGGTCATCATACCTCTTGTTGTCTCCATTGCCACCAACATTTTGCCAACCAACGACAGTATACAATGACTCATGATTTGATACCACGAGTCGTTATGTGGTATTACGGGTTTCGAAAATTGAACTCCTGGGTCTATTCTTAGGCCTTCCCGGGGTATTAAAGGTTTCAAAAATCAAGGTCAGTACCAGTATCGAGGCAACTACAATCGAAATCAGTATAGCGATAGGAGTTAAGGTCATGAGCAAGAGAGAGAATGTTGAAAGAATGATTGTTATCACAACGACCACACATTCTTGTATTTTACTCCTAATGCACGTGAGGCTAAGACTGGACCCTCAAGATTGGAGAACATGATGGCTGTGATGCTCAAAAAGGTAAAATCCACTAATGATCAGTTGAGGGCCATTCGGGCAGATATATCAGGTAGAAACAGAAAGTTGAATAACATGCAACTGTTATCAAATAGATCGAGCAACAACTTGGGCAGATGTCGGCGTCCCTAGACCAGAGGTAGAAGGGAACACTTCCTAGCAGCACAGTGCAAAATCTAAAGAATGACAGTCACTGTATGGCTATGATGACTAGGAGTGGAAATACCAAAGTTGACCCCTCTCTACCGGTTGTAGTTGAGATGGAACGACAAAAGGAGATTGAGCTTGGTGAGGAAGAGGAGTTTGCTGAGTATGAGCTCATAGGTGAGGCTGAGTTAACTGGGGCTCTAGTTGGTACAAAGGAGTATGAAGCTTATAATGGTATGAAATAAGGGAGCACGCAAATTTATAAGGCTATCTCTGGACCACCGTCACCATTCCCTCAAAGGATGAAGAAGAATGTGGAAGATGGTATGTTTTATAAATTCCTCTCTATGCTTAAACTGATATCAATGAACATACCATTTGTTAAGGCATTATAGAAGATGCCTAGATATGCCAAGTTTATGAAGGACCTTGTGACCAAGAAGAGGTCCGTGAGCTATGAGTCGGTACGTAAGTTGTGTCATTGTAGTGCCATAGCTTCACAGGTCCTTTCTTAAAAGAAAGAGGATCCAGGTTCCTTCACCATTCCATGCACGATTTTTGATTTTGACTATGCGAAGGCACTTTGTTATTTGGGTGCAAGCATCAACCTGATGCCATTAGCAGTCTTTAAATAGCTAGGCTTCATAGCCCCCACACCGACATCAATGCGGCTATTGATGGTAGACCGTACACTTAAAAAGCCAGTGAGGATCATAGTTGATGTTCTTGTCAAGGTGGACTGTTTTATCTTCCCAGCGGACTTCGTAATCCTTGATCGCAAAGTTGATTTTGAAAACCCCATTATCTTGGGGCGACGATTCCTGGCCACTAGGAGAGCCTTGGTACATGTGGAAGCTGGAAAACTAAAGTTTAGATTAAATAAAGAGGTCACTTTTAACGTCTATTGATCAATGAAGCAGCCCAATGAAATCAGGGTTGTCTCAGCAATCGATGATGATTCCTAGTTTCTTGAAGAATTATGAGTAGTCAAGATACTTGTGTCATGCTGCGATGTTAAATCATGCGTTGCATGGGAGGCAACCCATGGAAGGTGAAGTCTGAGTAGCCACAGGTATGTCCTTTTCCCTTGTTCTTACATAATTTATGCTTCTGGGACAAAGCATGTGTATCAAAGGGGGGGTGTACTTGCATTTTTGGGAACTTTTAAATCGTCCGAGGATTTTTATTGTCTTGTTTCTTTTTCCTCAGACATGCTATTTAGCAAAATCGGCATGTTTAGGTTGTTTTCGTTTAATTAGAAGTAGCTTAGAATTACTTTGAAGCCAATAAAAGCACTAGTTTGATGTTCTTGAAAAAAATTGACCCTGTTTGAAAATTCTGTTTTGATGTTGGCTGTGTAGTGAATCACAATTGCATGATTTTTGTGGATCTTTTTCTGGTAATTAAATTATGAGTATGAGTACTTATGGCTTAGCCTTGAATGAACTAGATATGTAGATTCAGTGCAAACCGGAACAATGAGTGAGTGAGGATGTATACCTAGTTCAATACTACATAGAGGATCTAAAACTTTCCCGGTTGGTCATTGCATAGGCTTTAGGGTAGTTCGTTAGGAGATGATCATAGGTTGTTATTGGTTTTAGCCACTTTAGCTTAAATGACCCTACGAAATGATGATTAATCCCTTGATCCTGATTTTGAGCCTTATATTAACCATTTTTATTTTATTAACCTTTAACCTTACCAATTGTTTATAATGAACCTGTTTTGTCCCTGGACCCTCTTTGGACATTGTGATCCTCAACCGAGGAAAAATGCCTAGGTTGCGGGTGACTATAGGAGGGGTGCATAGATTGTGGTGAGGTGAAAAAGGAAAAGAAAGGAAAAAGGTTTAAATTGAGGTGTGGTGTGACAAGAAAAGAAAGAAAAAAGGGATGAAAAGAAAATAGAAGAGAAAAAGGAAAAACAAAATGAGAAAAGCACACCACACCCATGTATTGCATGTAAATGGAGAAAAGTGAGGAAAAAGTTTAAAAGTGAAAAATGGGGGAAAAAGTGTAAAGTGGAGCCACAAGTATACAGTGCGAAGGAGGGTTTAGTAACTTAATTCCATATTTAACATAACCAACCCGAAGACTACATTACAAGTCGAACAAAGTCCTATAGTGATCCTAGCTTAACTATACATGAGCCGAACTAGAGAAAATAATGGCAAGCCTATGGTGTCCTATGTGCAGTATTTGGAACTTCTTTGGGAAAGTGAGATTCCAACTTTTTTAGTACCAAGTTCATTATGTTATATATTTGTGAGTGTGGGGGACTTCATTTGCTGTAAGAGTACTTGGTTTGTGTTGTATTTTTCCAATTATCTGTGTGAATAGTATTGGTGATAGCTCAATTCTTTTCTAATTGTTGGATGCGATATCTTGATCCCTGTATGTAATTGGTAGTGGTTAAATATGGGCCTAGATGACCTATTTTGAATGTAAAATGTGTCATTAGTTTATTATGGTTCATAGTGCAAATTATGTTTTATTGGTTGTAGGTATTATAGGTATACTTTCTAGTTAAGCGTCATTTCTAGTTTTTGTTTTATTTTCTTGAGGACATGGAAAAGTCTTAAGTTGAGGGCGTTGATTTGCTCTGAGTTGACAGCACTTTCGACGCTTAAAACTAGGAAATTAGCATTGACTTAGGTGTGTTTATATAGATAAGGCACTTTTACTTTATTTTCAGGAAAAATAAATATTGGAGCTGAATTGTGCAAAAGATGTAGAAAAATGTAGAAAAGTGGCTTAGTATACATCTCAGTATGAGCCGTACCATCCTGGTACAAGCTATACTGAAAGTCGTGGAAAGGTCTAGGAAGAAATCATAAGGAAAAGGCAACTTAAGGCTCATGAAACGAGCCATACCATAACAGTCGTAGTAAATTCTAGAGGGTTTTGCATAGGCCAAGTATCTTGGTACGGGTAGCATCCATGAGTCGTGAGACCTACCTAAAACCCATACAAAAGAACTATGGAAAAGACAAGAAAAAGAGAATATCGGCAAACCTCAAGGTATGAGAAGCTGTCACGGATCGCGGAACTGAGGTACGAGTCGTACCTAGCCATCCATGGAAGTTAATAGAGAATATCAGCAAGTGCAAGCTCAAGCCACAAGAAGATTGTATGACTCATAGGTTCTTTGTAAAAGTCATACAAGAGGTCAATTCTTAGCCAGGTTCAACAGAAGTCAGCCAATGTATGAGACAAGGTATGACCCGTACAATCCTGATATGGGTCGTATATGAAGGCGGCAACAGTTTTTAGTAGTTTCCCTGTTTACTTAGGAGAAGTTCAAATTATTTTTATAAATACTTTTTAAGTTATTTTTCAGTAGGGAGAGGAGATCAGAGAGTCAAACAGTGAGTTTTATTTCATTAAGAGACAAGTTATTGTTAACTTTAATTCAAGTCTTGGAGATTTTGTTCCTTTGATTTCTTCCTTGTTTTGAATTATTCAACATCAATTCTTGCAGTAATCGAGTAGGTTTTCTTTTCAATCATGCTTGTAGGTATTCAATTATGTGTTTGTCAATGAATGCTAATAACGATCTTACAATCATGAGAGGTTAAAACCTCAATAACTAGGGATGTGGAAACCATGGTAAATTAACGAACTAGGGTTACACAAAGTGATTCAAAACCAATGTTAATCACTTGTATTGTATTCTCTTCATCTTTAATATTTCTTAATGAAGCGCAACGTTAACACTTGCTCGAATTCTTTACTTGCTTGAACCTAGAGAAGTATAGATTAGGAAAAGAGAATTACAACATTTGATCTTTATGGGTCATTGTATGACTTGAGTTGTGGTCGCAGGATAGTTAATTTAGAACAAATTCATAACGGTTGAGTTGAATCTCTCATGATACCTAACCTGGTGATTGAGTATAGTCATCCAATAGGGACAGACTAGTTGTTAGGATGAACCCTAGTTATCAGTTCTACAAGTAAGCGGTGGGATAGATCACGAGTGTAAACCCTAAGTAGTTATGAACCCATGGGGAAAACATACCCTTGTTAATTGCAAATCTTGATAAACAACAACCAATTTTCAATCTTGTTATTTGATTGTTTTTATGAAATCCCCTTTTGGAAATAACATACCGAAAAGCTTAAATACCTGTATTATTCTATATTTTTACCATATTCCCTGTGGCTTCGAGCCCAACCTTTGTTGGGTTCTTTATTGACAACGTCGCTTCATGCTTTATCGAGAGTGTGAGTTTGAGCCTTATCAGCCATAACAAAACAACATTTTTTTTTGTATTTCTAATAATAGAAAAGAACAATCAACAACTATCATAAGATAAGGAAAGAAATTATAATGACTGAATGACCAACAATATGAAGGATCAAAATCAAGTACTGGTGGTACCAGTGAGAGATCGGCGAAATGCAGGTGGGGACCCGCGAATCGCTACTGAGCTGCCGATGCTTTACAACAGATTGGGTGAAAATTTTATCTACCCAGCGCCACACTGGTGTTTTTTTGGTCTTGACCTAGAAAGTGCAGGTAAATCACGAGTCTGGGCAGTGGCCTGAAGCCTTGCATCTAGTCTTGCATTTCAACCGGCATTTCATCAGGCATGACCGGCGATTCGCGGTTAGACGTTGCTCATTGAATTTCACCCCTAAATTCAGTTAAATAGAAATCCTTCACATTCATGACTCACTCACTCACTTCACATTACGATTTTATTCACTCAAGCAACATAACAAAAAAATTAAAATGATGATTTAACCTTAAGAACGATAGCACCCAATCTATCATCAGGCAAATCGTGTCTTTTAGCACATGGGGTTACTCAGACTTCACCCCCAACTATTATATTCAAAACACACTTTACATCATACTTCCAAACAAAATGAACACTCACAGCAATAATATGAAATTAATATTCCACCCCCAACAAACCAATATAATGAGAAATATTCAACCATGAAAAAGCACAAAAATATGTAATAGGGAACAAGAGTATTGAAAATAGTAGACGCAACATGATTCACATTCTCAATAGTCAGCAAAACTAAATTAATGTAAGAGCTCACGAACATATACCAATTTGAGAATAGAGAAGAAGTGAAGAAATTAAAGCTTTATGATTGACCAATAATGGTGATCCAAAGAGTGAAAGCTTATGTTTCTAAGAGAGAGATTGAGTGAGTCGAAGTTAGAATAAGAGAATGATAATGGGTGTTTATATAGGTTGAAGAGAGGGAATGTTATTGCATAGTGAAAAGGTGGGTGTTAATGGTGGGTTTTAATGGAGGGATGTTGGGAAGGTAAAAAGAGTTGTGGTTTGGTGTAAAGGTGGAGAGAGAGGGTATTGGAAAGGTAAAAAGGGTGTTTTGACCGGTTTGGAGAATTTTTAAAGTGTTACAGGCCGAGTTAGTCAATGGGTCAGTGAAGATTCAAAAATACACTTATTTACCTCCACTCGCACTAGATCTGCGACCGCCGGTGAGTACCGACATTTAGCTGGGTCAACCGTCGGTGACTTCTTTAATGCCCAGTTCATTATTTGCTAACTAAAATTAACCAGCATTTCATGGATCTTAGATAGTGATTTTCATCTTACCCTTTTATTTTCAACTTATCTCTAGGTACATTGGTTCACTCCTGCGCTAGACCAACGTTTCGCGGAATTCTCTCGGCGTTCCACCGGTGAGACGCTGACTTCCTCCTCTTTTTAATACGCTTCTGCTTCTCTTGTGCGACAGGGGGGCGAATCACTCTTGAGCACCAGCATTTCACCGGTCTAGCACAGTGAATTCCCTATTTTCCTTCTCTTTGTTTCTCATCCAATCATCCTACAAAACAAAACCAACAAAACATCAAAGCATCCAAACATAAAATACTTGGGTTGCCTCCCAAGAAGTGTCTTATTTAACGTTGTTGCATGATGGATACTTCCTCAACTATCAGTTTTCTGGAGGATCATCAACTGAATCAACCTCATCAACATAAATTTTGTCTTGTCCTGCATCATAATTCAAAACCCTAATACCTTAATAAACGAACTCATTTAGGCATCGATGTTTGTGTAAAACTACCGGTGGCTTCATAACCTCCTCAAAAATTTTCAGCCTCTTAAGTTACACATCTAAAACTCTTCCGTCAGATCTTATTGGTCTAAGATGACAGGTAATTCAATATCCATATCGTCAAGCATGACAAAGTCAGCTAGAAGGATAACTCAATAGGCCAGACAAGATATCCTCCAACTTACTCCCCATCTATTTCTTTATGGATGATCTTTGCCATCAACAACGTCATTGAGGGTGGGTTTGGGACTCCACAATCCACATCTTCTTGAAAATAATAAGGAGGCATCAGATTTATACCTGCCCAAGATCACATAGGGCCTTTTAAAAGATGTACAACATAATGGTACAGGGGATAGTAAAGGCTCTAGATCCTCTCTTTTGGGAGCGAGATTACTTGTCATCCTTAACTTAACGCAATTGTGTGTTTACATCCCCTACACCAGCATCACTTGATCTTCTTTATTTTCAATAAATCTTTCATAAATTTGGCATAATCCAGCATTTGGGTAATGCATGCATAAGAGGTATATTAATAGACAATTTATGCAACATCTCAACAAATATTTACATGATTTTCTCATACTTCTTTTCCCTAACCTTTAAGAATAAGGAGGTAGAATGTTGGAGCTCTTGGCCCTGCTCCGGGTAAAAAAAGCCTCTTTGCTCATTTCTTCATCCACACCATCATTCATGGGAGTTACATCTTCTCCTCGTCAAATCTTCTTCATCATTTATAACTGGTGCTTTGGCACTGCATCCATTAATTCATCACCACTTGTTTTTAGGTGAACAACATCTTGGGCTTCACACCCCCATCTTCTAACACTTTATCACTTCTAGTCATAGTTTTTATACAGTAGCCCATCCTTCTTTGGGTTGGGTGTAGTGTCACAAGGAAGTGTCCCTTTCATTCAGGGATTCATTTGGGAAAGAAAAATGATTCATTTGTGCTTCCAAGTGCTTAATCGATGTCGAGTGCAGTTCACTATTTGGACAAGTTTCAAAAACCTCCCTTTCAATTCTTAACTCCACTATCCAGTTCATTCCACTCTCTTAAGTACTATAGCAAGCATCTCTTCAATCTTGGAGATTCCCACATCTCACTAAGTTGCAATTGGGGATTTTCAGCCTTTGGAGGGGAAATATGGGTTATAACCGACGATAATGTTCCCATCAAAGTTTTGATCAATTACCCCATCTGTCATTTCTATCAAGCCAGCATTGGTTGTCGAGATTTCTCCAATCTTGATTTTCTTCCCTTGGCACCAAGGGCCTTGATTGGCACATTGGTACCCTAGGAGAGAGAGAATCCCCCACGCCCATTTGATTTTTCATGAATTGGCATTCTTCTTCATACCTAGGTGGTGAGGCTTCCCCTTCATACTGCATTTGAGCTTCGAGTCACCCACGGCACATTAAGGATTCTTTGACCCAAATCCCATGACGTGTATGCATTAACTCGATATGGATCAGCATTTTTGCCAAAGTCTCTTCGCGCTCCTCATCCCTTTTTCTCATCTCGGCGGTCACAATGCCAGACCTGCACCACTTGGAGGTACTTTAGTTTTCCTCGTGTGCCAAGCTTGATTTGTTTAGTCAAGTGACCAACAAGCTCTAACTATTCCATAGGGTTGGTCCGCAGAGATACACCCGCTAAGTTATTTGCCACTGACTTGTAAATGGAGTCCATGGAATGATAAGAAATTTAAAGGAGCACTCCATACGGAAGCCCGTGGTTGGGTCATAGGGCCACTTTCTTCTTGAACCTTTGCCATGCCTCATGTAAGGTATCTCAGGATTTCCCTAAAATTGGTGATATCATCTTTCAGCTGCAGCATCCTGAAGGAGGAAGAACCTAAGAAGGCTTCAGTCAATTCTCGCCATGATTTATGCAACCTGGAGGAAGCTCCTCCAACCACATGGTCGCTTCCCAGTCAAGGAGAATGGAAGAAAGAGCCTCAATCTGATCAATTCTTGGATTTATTTGTGATGTTAAAGGTTGGCATCTCTCAAGAAAATTTCAAAAATGGCGATTGCATCTTTACTTGGCTGGCCTACAAAAGAGTCGCTTTCATTTTGTGGCTGGGTGTAACATTGTGTTGAGGTCATATGGAATTTCCGCATTCCTATGCTTTTATGGGTGTTAGGAGAATGGCACCTTCTATGTTCTACATCATGGGCTCAGCATCCTCATGGTCCATATGACCATTCACAGAACCTTCTTTAGATCGTTGGCCAATATAGGTCATCCTATAAAGACACCCAAAATCAACAACAAAGTAAAAACAAATACAAGATGCTAAATTAGTTCAACTCAACAATCAACTAGTGCTCTATCTAATCCTATTCCTTGGAAATGAATTTGCCATTTTTTATAACGTCGAATTCGCTCATCGTAAAGAGAGACTGTAAATAGTAGTTGTAGAAACAAATATACCCGGCGAGTGTCAGGGATATATCCCATAGGGACCGATTACTTAGATGGATAGAAGTTGTATATCGAGTCAAACTAAGAAGCATCATTGTATAGAAAACAAACAAGTAAGAATTTTGGAGTTAAAGGGTTACACTTAAAATGTAAAAACAATTATTGATTAATCAACAACAAGACAGCCAACTTGAATTACAAGGAAATGTGACCAAGAGCTAGAAATTTATGCTTTTGAATGGGCGTCAATTGGATTGGAATTGACTAGGAAATTGAATTATTACTCATACCCATATAAATAATCATGGACTAGGTGGTACCCGATGTTTTTCAAGCCTTGGTTGCCTTTATCCAAGTTTTCTCAAGCCTCAGGTCCCAAAAGAAAATATATTCATTAAGGCGGATCATATTTGAGTATTTCTGGCCTCAAACCTATCATGGTGAATGATTATATGTTTTAGCTATTTATAATTATTTTAATTAACACCCAGTACCCCAATTGCTTTCTCACCCATACTCAATTTCCATTTTTCAAGTAAATATAGAGTAAATAGACATAACTCACATTCCCAACTACGAGTAATCGGGATAAATTGGGGAAAAAGTAACGGATTTATATTAAATGAGTAACTCTAAGACCAATCTAGCAATACCCAATCAATTTAACCTAATCATGCTTGCCCACCTAATAAAGAGATTTAGCTACTCATTAATGAGAAATACAAAATTATATTAACAATTAAAATCATAACATTCATCATCACGAGTTAATTTTAGTGTCACAATTGTCTTCAACGGAGGTTTTTACCTTGAAACAGAAGAAGAAAAAGCTACTCAATATTTCTCTCTACCTCTTTACAAATCTAGGAATAAGAATAATTGGTACTTTCTAGAGAATATATATAAATGGGTTTAAGAATTGCTCCACAAATTCTGTCTTTGAGATGATTTTGCACTCTTGAAAGGTGACAGCCTCACTTGGAAGGCACTGGCGTTCCCCGATGACCATTCGTGCAACGTTGCTGCGTCACAGGTTGGGGGGCAGTGACTTTAGGTCTGACTGGCAAATGCACTTGCAGTTCGCAAGTGCTGACCTATATTCTGCACGTGCGACTTCCACTCTTGTCAGTTTGCTCCTGCGTTTTTTGGTTGGCATTTCGCTAGCTCTATCCGGTGGAGAGCCAGTCCCATCCGAGTAATGCTTTAGTACTCTTCTTTAATTCCAATTTTGTAATGTTCTTACTTTCCCTCCTTAAAATAAATTCCTACAAAAACTAAGAGAAATAGCACTTAAAATCCTCTCAAATAACTTGAAAACTAAGCAAGCTCATGTTTAAAAACCTAATGAGTTTGTAAATTACCAACTTATCATGAGATTATGAGTTGGTAATTTGCAAATTCGATGAAGCTCCTAAGCATGAGCTTTAGCTTGGTTTAAAGTCATTTAGATGAATTATATGCATTTTTTACTTTTATGTGCAGACATCGGGTTGAGTAAAAGAGCAAGAAGTTGAGTAAATAGAACGAAATCATGTAGTGGCACTCCACCGGGGAACACCAGTGGAACGCTGCCCAAATGCAGATGACCACTGCTTTGAGGAACTAAAGAAATCAGGCGTCGCCGGATATCGGGCGGGACTCACCGGTGAGACTCGCCTACGAACTTTGGGCTTGCTAATCAAGGAGGAGGGAAAGAGATTGGCATAGTACTTTTGGAGGTTCGTTAATTGCCGAAGGTACAACCTAATGGTATTGGAAATCATTGAAGGATCAAGAGACGATAGAGCGGCAGTTCGTGAGTAACCGGTGAGCCGCTAGTACTTTGCAAAGTGCCAAAACGTCTGGCTTGAGGGGCAATTGCATCTAACACTGAAAAGAAGAGATTGGTTGCCCTATTTTCCTATATATTCTAGAAGAAAGTACTTTGTACATATCAGATGTTAACTTTAGTTTTATAAACATTGCTTTTGCTAAGGAAGAAAGGAGGAATTCTATTGGTGGAAATTATTGAATATTGTTTTTTCTTTTCTTCATTTTTTCTTCCTTAGCAAAAGACACCACCATTATTGCAGACATATTTTTCAAATTTGATTTTCTAGTCTTATTAATTAAGTCAATAAATTTATTATTGAATATGCTCTTTAGTTTCTTAACCATGAGGAGCTAAATCATCAACTAAGTGTGTGGTGATGAGTGCTTAATTAGATTAGGTATTGCTAGTTTCATCTCCATATTGCTTAATTAGTGTAAATCATTAAGTTCTATCCAATTTATAATTGATAATCTATAGTTGCAAATGTGGTCTACTTTTACTTGATTTATTGCTTGAAATGAAATTGAGTATAGGGAGGGAGAAATTTGATGGGAGAAATGGATGTGATGTTGTGGAGTGGGGATAGACATAGACAAAACTCATATTTACACTCTAATTAATAGCTAATAGGGGTGTGGTGTAGCTATTAATCCGAACATGATTGAAATTTGATTTAATTTATGTCTTTTGGTTGAAAGAACTCTAGAAAGAGAGGCATTCAGGAGGTTGAAAAGCATAGATCTCACATGTTCAAAGTTATTTTCACAATCTGTAATGATGATATGATCTTGCATAGCCTTGTTTAATTAGCACATCATCTACACCACACCTCTAGTCCCTCTAATTATTGTCTACAACTTTTTTTTATTTTGCTATTCTAATTATTTGAGTTAGAATCTATACCATATTGATAACATCAGGATTTTGCCCACAACATTTACTGCTTTGTTTCTCTTAAGTGGTGTGAACTAATTTAAATTTCCAAACAACACTTATTATTATATCACTTGTTAGTTTCTGTGGGATTCTAGGCCCCGTCCGTCGGATATTTTTGATACAATGATCTCTTAGTCTTCTTTTTAAAGAAGAGTGTAATTTGAGATTTATCAAAAATGGCACCGTTGCTGGGGACAATTGTGATATTGCTTGTGTTTTGATTGTTAATTTAAATTGGTCTTGCACCACTATTAGTTGGCTTTTATCGTGAAAGTTGGTACTTCGTCTTGCCATTAATAAGTGATCAGCGATGCAGCGATGAGCCTTTATGAAAAGGTTGTTGAGACCCCGAGGGGGAACCTTAAGTGGAGACTCTCAAACTAGTAGATAAGATGTGGTGTAGAAGGAGGGAAAGATACAATGTTGCTCGTCATGATGAAACAACTAGAGCTATTAACAAATTATATGAAGGGTTTCCATATAAAATTTCATCAAGCCAACCCGATGCTATAGTATTCTTATCATGAGTCAAAGGTGAAACGATGTCGTTTAAGCTGAGGCAGTAGCCAAGGAGCGATGATTCACTCTTATCTCACATAGAAAACATGAACTACTTGAAAAAGTTATTTCAACTAATTCAGGAGTTCAGGATAATTTTTTAAGTATTTTGGGCCGGGAGTTAGTCAATGGGTTGGTGAAGATTCAAAAATACACTAATTTACCTCCACCCAGCACTAGATCTGCGACCGCCGGTGGTATGGCGGCATTTTAGCTGGGTCAACCGTCGGTGACTTCTTGAATTCCCAGTTCACTATTTGCGAACTAAAATTAACCAGCATTTCATGGATCTTCACTACTGATTTTAAAAACACCCTTTTAACATGGCTTTCTCTGAACACATTGGTTTCACTCTGCGCCAGACCGACGTTTTGCGGAATTCTCGGCGTTCCTGGTGGTGGGACATGACTTCCTCCTCTTTTTTGATCCGCTTCTGCTTCTCTTGTGCGACAGGGGCAAATGTCTCAGACACCATCATTTCATGATCTAGCAAAGTGACTTCCTTTTTGTTTTCCTCTTCCTTGTTTCTCATCCAATCATCCTACAAAACAAAACCAAAAAAGCATCAAAGCATCCAAACATAAAATACTTGGGTTGCCTCCCAAGAAGCGCCTTATTTAACGTTGTTTGCATGAAGAATTACTTCCTCAACTATCAGTTTTCTGGAGGATCATCCTCTGAATCAACCTCATCAACATAAATTTTGTCTTGTCTGCATCATAATTAAAAAACCTATTACCTTGAACTCATTTGAGGGCTGGAGTGGTTTGACAAAGCTTGATGGTGACTTCCTCACCTCCCACCCAAATTTCATCTCACAGTTCACATCTATAAGCTCTTCCCGTGGATAGCAATGGTCTTCCAAAGATGTGGTACTTCCAATATCCATATCACAATCAAGCATGACAAAGTCGGCTAGAAGGATAAACTTGTCGACTCCGGGCAAGATGTCCTCCAGCACTCCCATCTGTTTCTTTATGGATCGATCTGCCATCAACAACCTTATTGAGGTGGGTTTAGGACTCCCAAACCCATCCTTCTTCAGAAAATAATGAGAGGCATCTATTTATGCTTTCCCCAAGATCACATACGGCCTTTTAAAGATGTACAATATAAAGGTACAGGGGATAGTAAAGGCTCCTAGATCCTCTCTTTTGGGAGCGAGATTGCTTTTCATAATAGCAATGCAATTGTGTGTTGCATCCCCTACACCAACATCAACGATCTTCTTTATGTTAAATAAATCTTTCATAAATTTGGCATAATCCAGCATTTGGGTAATGCATGCCATAAGAGGTATATTAATAGACAATTTATACAGCATCTCAATAAATATTTTAAACAGATTGTCCTCCTTCTTCTTTTCTAACCTTAAGGATAAGGAGGTGGAGTGCAGGCTCTTGGCCTATCCGGTAAACCCTCTTTGCTAATTTCTTCATTCACACCATCATTCATGGGAGTTACACATAAACTTCTCCCTCATCAAATCTTCTTCATCATTTATAACCTTTGGTGCTTTGCTTTTTCACATCCATTAATTCATCACCACTTGTTTTTGGGTCAACAATATCTTGGGCTTCACACCCCATCTTCTAACACTTTATCACTTCTAGTCATGGTTTTTTTACAATGGCCATCCTTCTTCGGGTTGGGTATAGTGTCACAAGGAAGTGTACCTTTCATTCGGGGATTCATTTGGTAAGACAAATGATTCATTTGTGCTTCCAAGTGCTTAATCGATGCCGAGTGAGAGTTCACTATTTGGATAAGTTAAAAACCTCCTTTCAATTCCTTTGCTCACTATCAGTGGATTCCACACTCTTATGTACTCTAGCAAGCATCTCTTCAATCTCGGAGCTTCCCTCATCTCTCACACTAGGTTACAATTGGGGATTTTCAGCCTTTGGAGGAACATATGAGTTATAGCTTCGGCGATAATGTTCCCCATCAAGAGTTTGATCTGCGATTACCCCATCTGTATTTTCTATCAAGCCAGCATTGGTTGTCGCAGTTTCTCAATCTTGATTTTCTTCCCTTGGGCAGCAAGGGCCTTGATTAGCACATTGGTACCCCCCAGGAAAGAATCCCCCCCCCCATTTGATTTGCCATTAATTGGAATTCTTCTTCATAAAAAGGTGGTGAGGCTTCCCCTTCATACTACTTTGGAGCTTGAGTCCCCACGGTATTAAAGTTCTTTGACCCAGATCCCATGATGTGATTCACCATCAACTCGAGATGGGTCATCATTTTTTCAAAGTCTATTCCGTCCTCATCCTCTTTCTCATCTCGGCGGTCACAATGCACTTGAACCTGCCACTTAGGTAGCTGGTTTCCTCGTGTGCCAAGCTTGATTTCTTGTTTAGTCAAGTGACAACAAAGCTCTAGCTATTCCATGGTTGGTCCATGAGAGATACACCCGCTAAGTTATTTGCCGATGACTTGTTAATGGAGTCCATGGAATAAAATTTTAAAGGAGCACTCCATACGGAAGCCCGTGGTTGGGGCATAGGGCCACTTTCTTATTGAACCTTAGCCATGCCTCATGTAAAAGGTATCCGGAGGATTTGCCTAAAATTGGTTATATCATCTTTTGTTTGCCAACATCCTCGATGGAGGGAAGAACCCTTCATGAAGGATTCAATCAATTCTCGCCATAAAGTTATGAAACCTGGAGGAAGCTCCTCAGGCATGGTCGCTTCCCCAGTCAAGGAGAATGGAAAGCCTCAATCCTAATCGATTCTTGACTTGTATTTGTGATGTTGAAAGGTTAGAAAAGGTATCTCTCAAGAAAATTTCAAAAATGGTGATTTTCATCTTCACTTAGCTGGCCTCCAAAGAGTCCTTTCATTTGTAACAGGTGTAATATTTGTGTTGGTCATATGGAACTGCTTTGCATTCCCTACCGTGGAGTTGTAGAGAATGGCACCTGCTATGTTCTACATCATGGGCTCAGCATCCTCATGGTCCCATATGACCATTCACGGAACCCCTTCTTGAGATTGTTGGCCAATATCAGGTTGGCCAATATCAGTCATCCTATAAAGACACCCAAAATCAACAACAAAAGTAAAAACAAAATACAAGATGCTAAATTAGTTCAACTCAACAATCAACTAGGTGCTATCTAATCCTATTCCTTGGAAATGGTGCCATTTTTTATAACGTCCGAATTCGCTCATCGTAAAGAGAGACTGTAAATAGTAGTTGGCAAAACAAATATACCCGGCGAGTGTCAGGGATATATCCCATAGGGACCAGTACTTAGATGGATAGAAGTTGTATATCGAGTCAAACTAAGAAGCATCATTGTATAGAAAACAAACAAGTAAGAATTTTGGAGTTAAAAGGATTACACTTAAAATGTAAAAACAATTATTGATTAATCAACAAGACAACCAACTTGAATTACAAATGTGACCAAGAGCTAGGGGTATGCTTTTGAATGGGGCGTCAATTGGATTGGAATTGACTAGGAAATTGAATTATTACTCATACATATAAATAATCATGGACTAGGTGGTACCCGATGTTTTTCAAGCACTTGGTTGCCTTTATCCCCAGGTTTTCTCAAGCCTCAAGGTCCCAAAAAATATATTCATTAAGACGGATCATATTTGAGCTATTTCTAGCCTCAAACCTATCATGGGTGAATGATTATATGTTTTAGCTATTTATAGTCTGACCCCACACAAT
>JACEIK010015832.1:0-17392 GCA_018107945.1 Datura stramonium | reverse complement strand
TAAGAGCAACAACAAACACTGAATTATGTTTTCATCATTTGTAATAACCAATTTCCGAAATTGGAAAATGGTTTACTCTTTTTGAATGAAAAGGAGCTGAAAGCTAATTAACCGTAAGAAAAAGAGCTGAAAGTCGTTTTCCTTATAATGTTATTATCATCACACGTTTTATCCTTCAATTCATTTTGAGTTATTTGTTTTTTAAATTAAATATTTAAATATACCTCTATTTTAAGATACAAATTGATGGTTCATTAAGTGTTCATTGATACTCACTCAGTATCAATCTATCACAGTTCAAATTTATGAGCCAGACTAGCACTTAATGAGTTATTACCCATTAGACTAGCTAATTGTTGGTGCTCATCTCACTTTGAGCCAGACTAGCTAATTGTTGGTGCTCATCTCACTTTAAAAGATAGAATCACAGCTTAAATAAAAGTCAAACATCTAAATGCTTGACTTTTATATAATATGAGGCACACCTTTCATCATATATTATGCTGAAGCAAAGTCTAAAACCCAACAATAACTCATGAAAGATAGCCAAAGAGAATCTAATATAAATCTATACAATGTTTGGGGATATAGCCCACAACAAAATATAAAGGTAGGAAATTAAAAGTTTCCACCATGGTCTAATGTATCGGCTCACCTCAACAACGGTGCATGAATCGCACGAACGAGTTGAAGTATCGCATGGTAGTGTTAGTGGAACTGCATACATCAAGCAATACACTATAACTAAAACATCCATAAGTCATCGCCTAGACCAAACCAACATGATATATATTGATATCAATCATATCAATTAGGGACCATTTGTTTATGTGTGTAATAATAGTACTAGCTCCTTTAAATGTTATTAACATTCTAGCTAGTTTTTCGATAATAGAATTAAGGATTGTACTCTTTGTGTGAGTTTTAAGATTTATCCCTTGTACCTATTTTTGGACCTCTAGTCCCTTGAAATTAAGTGACTCACTTTTCAAGTAGTCCTCTAAAAAGATAATTTTATCTTATTTTTTATATAATTTTTTTAATTAGCAATATTACTTGGAAAATATATAAAATTATTTAATTATGTCATATTTGAGTTTATCTTTTTTACAATTTATGCATCAATTAAAAGTTTGACGAAGCTATGTTATAACTTTTTGTTATTTTTGATAAATATGAAAATATGTCTATATATTTGGTAATATTATGTCTTATATAGTTACCTAGTGAAAATTTTCATAATGAATTTAATTTTAGATTACTTGTCAAACATCGAAGGAAAATTAAGTGACTCTATTTTCAAGTAGTTCCTGCAAGAAAAGATTGTGCTATCTTACTCTTGATATACTCCTTTAATTAGCTACACTATTTATGGGAAAGACATAAAATTTTTCAATTGTGTCGATTCGTTGTCTCTTTTATTATTTCGCATCAATTGAAAATTTGGTGAAGATGTATCGTAAAATGTTGTTATGTCGATAAATATGAAAATATGCCTAGATGTTCGGTAATATTATATCTTATATAGTTATGTAGAAATTTTTTTCCATGTTAATTTTTATTTACAAGGAATCTTAATCGTGTCTTTAAGGAATTATGTGTGATCTCGTATATTATTTATTTTCTTTGTTTTACATATTTGAACACATGTCAACAATAAATATTTGACAATATTATATCTTATTTGCAACGAATTTAATTTTAAATTACTTGTCAAACATCAAAAGAAAATTAAGCGACTCACTTTCTTAAATAATTCCTGCAAGAAAAGATTAGTTACCTTAGTCTTGATATAATTTCTTTAATTAGTTATAGAATATATGAGAACATAAAATTATTTAATCATAATATATTCGATTTTATCATTTTCTGCTTTTGCATCAATCAAAATTTGGGAATGACATTAAGTTACTTACCCCAGTTACTATTTACCCCATTTCCTATAAATACATTGCTATGTGCCAATTAAAATCAACAATAACAATCACAATACTTTGCGATACCACAAAACTTGGAAAAGAATGGAGAAGGCAACATTCCTTAAGATTTTCTTGGTCTCCTTTTTGCTTATTTTGTTTGGTAAGCAATTTTCTTATCTATCAACTTTTACCCTAGAAAAGTTTAGATATTTGTGTATCCTTTTCATATTATGAATAGTATTAAAGTTATATTCATTGTTAATGCAATGAATTCTCATATTATCTGGATAATTTGACGTATCATAGCATGTGGCGATCATTTATTGTAGGTTATACCACGTTTATTAATAGAATGAGATATTGCTTCATCGATTTTTTACCGATGTGTATATGTAAAAATGAAACCCGCTTGCTAATACAATAATTCTTATTCGTAATTTTTATTGTTTATATTATTTACGAAAATTTGCGTACGCCACTGACTTATTTAATAATTACAATGTTGATAGGACAAGCAGCTTGGCAAGGTGATGCTCTAATGATGCCGATTGTGCTAAGATCGTGAGATGGCTAGACGCACATCCTATATGTGATTTGACTAAAACATCAATGCATCTGTCCAGACGCTCCACCATCTAATTATGGAATGCAGCCTACAACACCGACAAAATTGATTTGTGTTTTTCTTTCATAAGGTTCAATAAAGGTCACTTGTTTTCATATTTGATCGTATTGGGAAATGGTTTGGTTTGGATTTTGTTATTTGCACGATGTATTTTGTCTTCGATGAATTTTTCGAGCCAATTCGTTAATTTAAGGGTTTTAAGAGAATTCTAATTTTGAAGAGCCCCTTAATGGTCTTAAAGAGACAGACATAGTGTTAAAATCAAATGAGAGGAACAAACTGAATGCGATAGGTTTTTCAAAGTCAATCTCAACTTCATCTAGTATTTTCTAAGACGTGTTGAGATTATCTTTCTAATCTCGATTCATTTGGAATTAGGACGCAAGCAATTTGATTGATTGATCAAATGTTTCATACTATTAAAAAAAATTAAATGTTTCATAACATTTATGTAATTGTAAGATATTTGAAATTTGTGATTTTAAAAACATGATATGACATCTCTTTTATTGGTAAATATATCGATCATAGCGTGTGTAGCTATAAAAGCTTCCATTAAGGGTAATTCAGAAGCCTAAGTTAAATCGTTATAAATATATATTGAGGTGCTTTGACCTTTCTGCATTATCAATAAAAATATATCAGTATCACATGCTGAAATGGAGAGGCTAATACTCCGCCATTCCATTTTATGTAAAAGAAATATATTACTAACTACGAAGATAAGAAAGAAAAATAAGTTCCCAAAATTTGTCATAAACAATATCATAGAATTTATGCACCAATGATTAAAAATGCATGCGCATTAAAGCTTAGAGATACTGACGTATACAACTTAGAGTAGTATTCAATTGGTTTGGAACTCGATTGTGTAGTCTAATTAGGATTGATTTAGGATTTATATTATAGTTTGATTATGCTTTCATCGCTGCTCATAGTATTCAAGCAGGTTGTTTCTTAGTAGTTGGTTAGAAGTTTATCTTATTTTGTAACTCTATTTAGTAAAACTAAGTTTTTCATGACTCTACAACTTATATGGTATCGAGCTCTATGTGCACTAACAAGAACGATCCATACTTTTTCTTTCTTCTTCACTTCTCACTGCTATTCAACATCAATGGACAAAAACAAAGAACAACAATGGCAAATACCTGCATTGTTAATGCTAATTGTTTGTACCCTGTACAACTACATATCTTATCATTTCTTCAACTCTGTATCTCAACTCACTTTTATCATTGGTCCAATAGTACATGAACTACGCCTTATATCAAAGCTATGCAGATGCCAAGTTGTTGAATGCTATACATCAGAATTTCAGTTTTACCGATAATGGTACATGGTCTCTTATCGACGTACTGGCTAGAAAGAGTAATAGGTTGCAAATGGGTGTTCAAAGTGAAGTATAATGCCAAAGGAGATGTGGAAAGGTACAAAGAAAGACTGGCTCTGAAAGGCTACACACAAGAAAAGGGCCTGACATTACTAAGAACTTTTCACCAGAAAATGGTAACAATCAAAGGAGGGTTGGCTATGGCTGCTTTTGGCTGGGCACTACACCAAATGAATGTGTTCAATGATTTCGTAGGATCTAGCTAAAGATCTCACACCCGAGCCTAAATCAACCCCAAAAACTAGCTCATGAAGAGAGGATCGTCCAAATTCATATAAGCAAACCATCAATCTATTCCCTATATTTATATTTATCATACCCAAACCTAAGTGTCATTTTGTTAAGTTTTATTCATCATTGTTAGTTACACTGTTAATATGTTATTAGGCAAGCATTTAGTTAGTTAGGGTGGTTTACAACTCCGGCCATTTTGTAGTGGTTAAAAGATTTAGATATATAATATAGTCAATTTTTTATAACAACTAATCATCATTTTTTCAATGAAGCGCTTATTGCTCTCAAACTTCTTCCTCTTGCCGATAAGCTTCTCCATTGATGTCTTCAATAGAGACAAATTTAACCTCGAATTTTTAGTTTTAATATAGTATCGAGCCTACTCGATTGCACACAACGATTGTCTTTTCGTCAGCTACTACATATTTTTTTCTGTTTTCCATTTCTATGGTTCTCGATCACCTCTTACATACATTTACTCTTCAATCTGATCTCAAATCAATTAATGGCGACTACACAAAGTGAGTCTTCGTCTGAATGATTTTTTTCATAGATATAAATAAATTCCTTCGTATGTACATCCTTCATAACCCAAGACTATTGCTAGTTACTACACCCTTCATATAGGGTATAGATCTTGTTAGCTGAGCGCCATGATATATCTATCTCGTGAAGGAACAAATTAGGCTTCATTACTTGGATTGTGAGAAACCGTCAGAAACTGGCCTAACCACAATGGCGTAGGTGCGATGATATGTCACCAAGGGTACTCAAGTCACTTGCGAAGGATATAGCAAAAGTGTTGAATAATGTCTATGATTATGTGGAACTATGGAAGGAATTGGAAGATCGGAAAGATCAAACAAATGGTGCAAAGTTATGTCGCATCCAAAAGGAGATCAATGACCTAACTCGTGGTGTATTAGACATCACCACATATTACATGTAAAAATTGAAGAAGTTGTGAGGAACTCAACACATTCTAATGTCAAGGCTCAATGCGCTTGTGTTTGCACATGTGATTAAGGATAATTTCCAAAAGTCAATTGTGATAGGCGTTTGATTCAACTTTTGATGGGTCTTAATGAGGTATATACTGTCGTGAAGTATTTTGATGATGAACCCGTTACCTTCAATGGCACAAGCATTCTCTATATTGATCCAAGAGGAAAAGCAAAGGAAAGTTAAAACCAAGAGGGCATATGATGATGGATTCTGCCTCACTAATGCAAAGATCCTTGCTGAAGACAGCTTAAGACAAATTATTCAAACTAGAAATAATTCACAATGACAAACAACATGTAATATGTACCGTGATTATTGCAACAGTCGACACATTCGACAAAAATGCTATAAACTCCATGGATATCCCCAAAGACAAAATGCTCGACAATCTCCATAATAGACAGAATAATCATGGAAACAACTCTAACCAAAGATTCAATCACCGTAACGTTTCAACCACTTCAAAGTTCAATAAAGAAAAAGGTTGTCATAAATGCACATGATTACCAAATGATATGTCCAGCTGGGAAATGGTGAGAATGTTGAGACAAATGATACTCAAGATGTACCAATGACCAAGGAACGATATGGTCACATGATGTATGATGCCATTTTCAAACCGGAGAGAATTCAAGCAATACAGACTGACCGCTGAGCAAGTGAATTTTGCAGTATTGTACCATGTACATCTTTCAGGGATTTAGCGTAATCTTCATGCAAACATTTTGAATCAAAATCCGACCTATGGATTCTAGATTCAGAGCTTCAAATCACATGACCTTTAATAAATTCCCAAATATTAGAATCATGAAGAATTAAATGTGGCTCGCTCGCCTCAACAACGGTGCATGAATCCCACGAACGAGTTGAAGTATCGCGGGTAGTGCTACTGGAAGCACCTCAGACAAGATGACAAGAGATGTTTCAGATGGATCCAAGAAGATCACCGACCCACCTCTATCAACCTTTTGAAGCAACTCTATAAAAATATTATTCATGAGAGAATAAATATGTCAAGCATACGTAAAAAACTAAACCATAAGATATTTCAAACCAACAACATTCAAGCAAGGCATTGAAACGCATACACAATAGGCAATCAAATACATAGGCCCTCGCAATCAAGAATTAACACTATAACTAAAAATATCTATAAGTCAATGCTGTAATTAAACCAACATGATATATATTGATATCAATCACATCAACTAGGGACCATTTGTTTTATGTGTGTAATAATAGTACTAGCTCCTTTAAATGTTATATCTAGCTAGTTTTTCGGGATAATAAGAATTAAGGATTGTACTATTTGTGTGAGTTTTAAGATTTATCCCTTGTACCTATTTTTGGACCTCTCTAGTCCCTTGAAATTAAGTGACTCACCTTTAAGTAGTCCTCTCTAAAAAGATTATTTTATCTTATTTTTTATAATTTTTTTAATTAGCAATATTTAATTTTGGAAAAGAAATAAAATTATTTAATTATGTCATATTTGAGTTTATATTTTTTACAATTTATGCATCAATTAAAAGTTTGACGAAGCTATGTTATAACTTTTTGTTATTTTTGATAAATATGAAAATATGTCTATATATTTGGTAATATTATGTCTTATATAGTTACCTAGTGTGAAAATCTCCTTTTTCATAATGAATTTATTTGGTAATGAATTTAATTTTAGATTACTTGTCAAACATCAAAGGAAAATTAAGTGACTCTATTTTCTAAGTAGTTCTTGCAAGAAAAGATTGTGCTATCTTACTCTTTGATATAATTTCTTTAATTAGCTACACTATTTATGGAAAGACATAAAAATTTTCAATTGTGCCCGCATTCTATTTATCATTTTTACCATTTCGTATCAATTGGAAGTTTGGTGAAGGTGTATTTTAAAATATTACTATGTTTGATAAATATATGTCCAGATGTTTGATAATACTATGTCTTATATAGTTATATGGTGTAAAATATCTTCTTTTTCAATGAGTTTATTTCAACGAACTTTAATTTTAAATTACTTGTCAAACATCAAAAGAAAAATTAAGCGACTCACTTTCTTAAATAATTCCTGCAAGAAAAGATTGGGTTACCTAGTCTTTGATATAATTTCTTTTAATTAGTTATAGAATTTAAGTGAGAAGAACAAAATTGTTTAATCATAACATATTCTTCCGGATGAATATTTTATCGTTGCATCAACCGAAAATTTAAATGACATTGCCATCACCCTGGCCTATAAATACATTTCATGGGTAAGCTAATTAAAATCAACAATAACAATCACATAATTACTCTTGTGATACCACAAAACTTGGAAAGAGAATGGAGAAGGCAACATTCCCAAGATTTTCTTGGTCTCCTTTTTGCTTATTTTGTTTGGTAAGCAATTTTCTTATCTATCAACTTTTACCCTAGCTATAAGTTTAGCTATTTGTGTATCCTTTTCATATTATGAATAGTATTAAAGTTATATTCATTGTTAATGTACGAATTCTCATATTATCCGGATAATTTGACGTATCACATGTGGCTTATCATTTATTGTAGGTTATACCAATGGAATGCTTATTAATAGAATGAGATATTGTTTCATCGATTTTTACCGATGTGTATATGTAAAAATGAAACCGCTTGCTAATACAATAATTCTGTCCGTTTGTTTTCTTTTTTTTTAATTGTTTATATCATTTACGAAAAAAAAATTGTGCACGCCACTGACTTATTTAATAATGACAATGTTGATAGACAAGGAAGCACATGGGCAGATGCTTTAATGATGCCGATTGTGCTAAGATCGTGAGATGCATAGGACGCACATCCTATATGTGATTTGGACTAAACATCAATGCATCTGTCCGTGGCCCACCCGCCTAATTATGGAACAAAAGCTTCACAACACTGACTAAAATTGATTTATGTTTTTCCTTTTCATAAGGTTCAATAAAGGTCACTTGTTTTCATATTTGATCGTGTTGGGAAATGGTTTGGTTTGGATTTTGTTATTTGCACG
This sequence comes from Datura stramonium, assembly GCA_018107945.1. Classification (NCBI taxonomy): domain Eukaryota; kingdom Viridiplantae; phylum Streptophyta; class Magnoliopsida; order Solanales; family Solanaceae; genus Datura; species Datura stramonium. The sequence continues at coordinate 9,206 of JACEIK010015832.1, read as the reverse complement.
ACAGCTTTATTCCGATGAATTTTTTCGAGTCAATTCCCGTTAATTTAAGGGTTTTAAGAGAATTCCTAATTTTGAAGAGCCCTTAATGGTCTTAAAGAGACAAATTATATGTTGTTAAAAAATCAAATGAGAGTGAACAAATCTAATGCATAGGTTTTTCAAAGTCAATCTCAACTTCATCTAGTATTTTTTAAGACGTATTGAGATTATCTTTCTAATCTCGATTCGTTTGGAATTAGGACGCTGAAGCACTGGTTGGTTGATCAAATGCTTCATACTATTAAAAAAAATTAAATGTTTCATAACATTTATGTAATTGTAAGATATTTGAAATTTGTGATTTTAAAAACAGCTGATATGGCATCTCGTTTTATTGGTAAACATGTCGATCATAGCGTGTGTGTAGCTATAAAAGCTTCCAATAAGGGTAATTTAGGAAGCCTAAGTAAATAGGTGTAAATATATTGAGGGTGCGCCAATCTTTCTAGACAACATTAATAAAAATAATAAACAAAGATCACATAAAGTGAAATGGAGAGTGTATTAATACGCCTCCGCCTATTCCATTTTATGTAAAAGAAATATATTACTAACCACGAAGATAAGAAAGAAAATGCTTTCCCAAAATTTGTCATAAACAATATCATAATTTATGCACTATATAACATATTAAAAATGCATGCAGATTAAAGCTTAGAGATATTGACGATACGACTTAGAGTAGTATTTAAATGGTTTAGAACTCAAATTGTGTAGTCTAATTAGGATTGATTTAGGACTCATATTATGTAGTTTGATTATGCTTCACCGCCGTTTTAGTATTCAGCTAGGTTGCTTCGTAGTAGTTGGTTAGAAGTTTATGTTATTTCTTGTAACTCTATTTAAAGAGTAAACTAAGCTTTTCATGACTTCATTAACTTTTTATATGGAACTGAGTTTCTATAGGCACTAACAAGAACGATCCATATTTTTTTTCTTTCTCTTCTCTTCTCACGCCGTTATTCGTACATCAATCGGACAAAAACGCAACATGACAAATAATTTCAGAATTGTTAATGCTAATTGTTTGTACCCTATAAGCAACTATATCTTATCATTTCATCTCAACCGTGTATCTCAACTCACTTTATCATTATCCAATAGCATGAACTACGCCTTATATCAAGCTATGTGATGCCAAGTTGTCAATGCTATACATCGAATTTCGTGCCTACCGACAATGGTACATGGTCTCTTATCTAATTCTACTAGCTAGATAAAAGGTAATAGGTTGCAAATGGGTGCTCAAAGTGAGTATAATGCCAAAGGAGATGTGGAAAGGTACAAAGCAAGCATCACAAAGGCTACACACAAAGCAAAGCGGTTTGGACATTAAGGAACCGTTTTTACCAAGTGAAAAATGGTAACAATCAAAGGAGGGTTGGCTATGGCCGTTTGTTTGGCTGGGCACTCACACCAAATGAATGTGTTCACGATTTCCCGCAAGAGGACGGAAGCAAAGATCTCACACCCGAGCCTAAATCAACACCAAAAGCTAGCTCATGAAGAGAATATCGCCTAAATTCATATGGGCAAACCATCAATCTATTCTATATTGATATTTATCATACCCAGCTTCTAAGTGTCACCGAGTGCTGTCATTTTGTTATGTTTAGCTAATACCGTTAGTTACACTGTTAATATGTTATAAAATACTAGGTTAGTCTGGGTGGTTTACAACCTGCCATTTTTGCTGGTTAGCATTTAGATATATAATATAGTCAATTTTTTTGTATAGCAACTAATCATCATTTTTTCAATGAAGCAGTTATTGCTCTCAACTTCTTTCTTCCTTCTGTTTCGATAAGCTTCTCCATCGATGTCTCCAGAATGGAGACAAATTCAACCTAGAATTTTAGTTTTAATATGGTAATGCCTCGCTTCAATTGCAATACGCCGATCTTCTTTTTCGTGCTACTACATATTGCTCTTTCCATTTCTATGGTTCGATCAATTCTTACATTTAGCTTCAATCTGATCTTTAAATCAATTAATGGCGACTACACAAAGTGAGTCTTTGTCTCCGGAGCTGATTTTTTTTTGTCATAGATGTAAACAAATCTCAGATGTACATCCTTCGCATAATCCAGACTATTGCTAGTTAATGCACCTTTCGATTGAGTAGGCAGGATCTTGGAGAAGGAGCTGCCATGAGATCTCTATCTCGTAAAGAACAAATTAGGCTTCATTAATGGTGATTGTGAGAACCACAGAACCACACAATCCAGACTATGCAAATGAAGCAACACCACACTATAATATTGCAATGTAGTGCTGCAATATCAATGACTCCTGGAACCATGGAAGACTCAGAACGATACAGAGATCAAACAAATGGTGTGCCATCAGATCCAGGGAGCATCAATAATCGTGGTGTATAATCCCATAACAGCTAGTTGTGTGGAGGTGAACCACAAGGCCACATGTAGGTGTACATTGGGTTTCCAAACACGCTGAACTGGCCCACTGAATAAGTTGCTCGGGAAAGATTACATGAACCATTACCCTCTACACCAGGCTATCCAAGTGGAAAAGCAAAGGGAAGTTAAACCAAGAGGGAGCATGATGATGGATTCTCGCCTCACTAACGCATCCCAAGGAAGATAGTTTAAGACAAATTATTCAAGAAATAATTCAATGACAAATGTATCTAATACGTATCGCATCATCAAGTAATGTCAGACACTCCATTAAAAGAACCTTATGGATATCCCCAAGACAATGCCCAACACAATCTCCATAATAGACAATAATCATGGAAACAACTCTAACCAAAGATTCAATCGTAGACAACAATAACTTCGTGTTCAATAAAGAAAAAAGTGTTTGTAAGTAAATGCACATGGTTTACCAAATAATATGTTGTCGAAATGGTGAGAATGAGACAAATGACAATACTCAGCATGTAACAATGACCCAAGGAACAATATGGTCTACATGATGAGTATGATGCACCATTTTCGTATCAGAGAGAATTCAAGCAATATTAACTCACTCACGGAAAGTTGAATTTTAAGTGTGTATTATAGTCCTGTATATCTTCTGTGGGATTTTAGCAAACCTTCAGGTAAACATTTTGAATCAAAACCTGACTCCGTGATTCTAGATTCAAGAGCTTCAAATCGCATGACCTTTAATAAATCCCTACTACAAAATATTAAAAACCTTAGCATACCATTACTTGTGTCTTCCAAATGCTTACAAAGAGTGGTAGAAATTGGTAAAGGACAATCACACCTAGAATTATCTACACAAGAAGTTATTCATACCTTCTTTAAATACAACCTCATTCCCATTTATCTCCATGACCTCACACCTTAAGTGTGTCATTCCCTCATCGATACCTTTTTGCTTGTTTTAGGCTCCTTCACTGAAGAGGCCTCAAGTAATTTGGTACCAAGAAGGACGGGTTGTACTTTCTCTCCTCAAGATTTTTGAGCTGGGCATTTCTCCCGCGAATGATATTTCCCATTTTAATTGTTCTATGAATCATGTTTTCAATCCTACTAAACAATATATTTTTGTCATTTGCATTCAAATGTTCCCGTTAAACACCGCTTTGTCATTTGCATTCAAATGTATTGGAATTCTATCCTACGTGGCACAATGAAACGATCCCGATTTCTTGCTTATCCCAAAGGGATACCGTAGGATTTGTTGTGGCATAATAGACTTGGTCATGTGCCTTTGGCAAGATGAGGTATGTCTTCCATATGCAAAATTTCTCCTAAATGTACCTTTATCTCTTATTTGCCCCACGGCCGTACGTACAAGACTTTCATTTGTTCAAAGCACAAAAAACACCAATTCCAAACTTTCGATCTTATTCATGTTGACCTTTAGGCCATATCATGTAGCTATACATGATAACTATAAATATTTTTTGACACCGGTGGATGATCACAACAGATCTACTTGACTCACCTCGTCGAGTTGCAAGAGTAATGCTTTACACACAACTAAAGCTACCGCAATGATAAACACAATTTTCGCTCTATAAAAATCATCGATCGATAATGGTTTGAATTCACCAAGAAAGAAGCATCTTCATTTTTCCAAACTAAAAGTATAATCCATCGTAAATCTTGTCCATATACACTCAACAAAAACAATATGGTGGAGAAAACACAGTATATCTTTGGAAAACTACTGTAGCACTACTTTTCAATCCAAACTTCCATTGAAATATTGGGGAGAGTATGTACTTACTGCCACATACATCATCAACCGACTACCATCCAAAATTGAATTCTAAGTCTCCTCTTGAAGTCCTATATAAGAAACCACCGACTACTCTCACTTTATAGTTTTTAGTTGCCTTTGTTACCCCACTATTCCAAAGGTCCACATAAGAAATTTCAATCTAGAATCAATCCTCATGTGTTTGTTGGATATCCTTTTATCACTAAGGGTTACAAGGTACTATGTCTAGCCACTAAGAAGATACATATTTCTAGAGATGTAATATTTCATGAGAATGTATTTCCTTTTGCATTACCTTGCATACCGGTAGTTTTCCTTCCAAGCTTTTGAACTATTCCCTATGATTTCTCTCATGATGACACACCCTTCCCTTCTATCTCACCTTCTGTTGGCTTCTAATCTTTCCCATGATAATGCACTCTTGCACAGCCTGCATTTGTCACGATAATAATTCGATGCAATGTTAATACTAATAACCTATGTCATTCTTCACCAACACATATAAGACAAGATACTTCACCATTAGCTACTACCAATCCTATTAGGAGATCTCACAGAAACCCCCAAACACCTAAACATTTGGTTGACTACATCTTTTCTATTCCTCACTAAAAGGCAATGACACAACACTTCATAATTCACCTTTTCAAAGACCTATTTTTCTAAAAATAATCACATTTCTTCCTACGACCTTATCCTTGAAAGTCAACAGTTAGTTAAAAGTGTTTGCAATGATAGTGAGCCTTCATCCTATGAAGAAGCAAACTTACCCGCATGGCAACCGCTATGTGACACAAGAGTTTGAAGCCTTCATGCCAACAACACTGGGATCTAGTTCAATCCCTAATGTGCAAGAAACCAATAGTTGTAAATGGGTATACAAAGTTAAGCACAGCGTAATGGAAGTGTAGAAATATTTAAAGCCGACATGGTAAAAGGGTACACTCAACAAGCAGAATTGATTTGTGAACCTTTTCTTGTTGTCAAAATGACCACAGAAGGATTCCCTAATGGTCAGCAAATAGCTAAAAAGGCCGATATTTTTCACTGATGTAAATAATGCTTTCCTACATAGGGATTTATGAGGAAGTATATATGGACTTACTCGGACCGGAGCAACTGGTCCCAACACAAGCTTGTAAAACTTAACAAGTCCTTATAATGGACTAAAACAAAGCTCAAAGGTGCAGCCGGGTATGCCAAGTTATCGTAGTGCCCTTTTTCTCCAAAGGTTATTCTCATTCCTTAAATGATTACCATTATTCTACAAGAAGACACCCAATCATCAATATTTGTGGCAGTATATGGATGATGTTATCATCATTGTGTGACAACTTATCCGATATCCACTTTCTTAAACAGCTTCTACATTTGATACCTTAAGATCAAAGATCTTGGCAAACTACACTATTTGTGCCTTGAAGTCATATAATAAGGCGGAGCTCTATCTCTCAAAGAAAATTTTCAGATTTGCTCAAGGAGTATGACTGCCACTCGCACAATTAAGTTTAAACTCACCCACTTAATATCAAACTTAGATCCGTGACGGCCCCGTTCTCTCCATCCCACATACTATAGGAAACTTATTTGGGAAACTATATTTTCTATTAAATACAAGACGGATAGCATACAAGGTTCAATACATAAGTCAGCTTACAGATCCCAAAAACCTCATTACAAGAGATGCTTTTCACTTGTTGAGATACCCTAAGTCTCGATCCTACACTAGGCTTATTTTTGTCCTCGTATCCAAATTATGAAATACATGCTTATCATGACTGATCAGCCTCTGTCGTGATTTGTGGAGGCTCCATCACCGGATACTTAGTCCTTCAAGTACACCTATCGCTTGGAAATCAAAGAAGCAAGAGACTATCTCACTTTCCTCACCGGGTTAAGTATGTGATCATTAAGGAAAGCACTGAGAACTTGTATGGCTTGATAGGCTTTGTTAGAACTAGGTATTCCTTTTTCCAGTTCTGTTGTACATTGTGATAGCTTATCTCGCTCTCCACATTGCAAGGAACCCAAAAGAGATTTCATGAAAGGACCAAGCATATTGAAGTGGACTGCCACTTTATTAGGAATAAACTTCAAGAGGGACTCATCTCTTTGCATCATGTTCCCACTAATGATCAATTGGTTTGTTATCCTCACTCAAAACTCTCACCGGAATTACACTCTACCATATTATCCGGAGTTGCTGTGAAGACTTCCCATCCCACTTGAGGGGCTTTATTGATATTTATCATACCTGGGCCTAAGTGTCACCGAGTGTCATTTTGTTAAGTTTTAGTCATCACTGTTAGTTACAATGTTAATAGCACAGCGCTTACTTAGTTAGTTAGGGTGGTTTACAACCTGCCATTTTTAGTGGTTAGCATTAGGGATATATAATATAGTCAATTTTTGTATAGCAACTAATTATCATTTTTTCAATGAAACGCTTATTGCTCTCAACTTCTTCTTCCTCTTTGCTCGATAAGCTTCTCCATTGATGTCTGCAATGGAAACAAATTCAACAATCTTAAGTCCTCAGGGGCATTTTTATCCTCGAGTTTCTCTCAAAGTCATCATGATTACTCTCTTTTAAACTAGGACAGTTGTTCCTCACTTGTAGTCATTCTTGTCTATATTGACACCTCTATTTACTGGCTCCTGATCTCATTGTTGTTGCCAAGTCTATGTTGCAACATCATTTCAAGATCATTAGCGGGGGGTGTTGACCACTGCAGTATGTAACCATTTTTATAGTGTCATCCTAATTGTGCAGGATTGAGGAAGAAATTTATAGAAGGCGTAGCTGGATTTACTGCTAAAGCGATAACATTTGAAGATTTTCTTATTGAAAAGAAGATTAAGTATCCTTATATGAAATGTAATTGTGTCAAGTTATTGGGATCAGAGACTTTTAAATTTCATATTCATGTTAAAAGTATGAATTTATGTTAAATTATACTATGTGATTGCTCATGGAGAGAATATTTTAGTGTTGACAATTTCACTTTTCAGGATTCATTTGGTGGCGAGGGTGGTCCCGCAAAGAATAATGTTAAAAATTCTTGATAGCGAGATAAGTCGTCTGCTGTACGAAGGATCAAAGCATTTCAAGTTAATAGTTCCAATGATTATTAAAATGAAATTGTTCTATTTCTCAAGCAAGTTTGGGTACTAAAAATTGACTGACTTTCCTAAGCAGTCCATGCAAGAAATGATTTGTTACCCTAGTCTTTGATATAATTTATTTAATTAGCTACACTATTTATGAAAATACATAAAATTATTTATCCCTATCGATTTGAGCTTTATCTTTTTACTATTTTTGCATCAATTGAAAGTTTGGTGACGATATTCTATAAAGTTGTTTTGTTTGGTAAAAAATATGCCTAGGTGTTTGGTAATGTTATGTCATATATAGTTATGTGGTGTGAAACTCTTTTATTTTTTAATGAGTTTATTTGCAACGAATTTGACTTTAGATTATTTGTCAAACTTCAAATGAAAATTAAGTGACTCACTTTCCTAAGAAGTTGCTACAAATATATAATCAAAAAGCCTATGGGCTCTATTATGAAATTGGGAGTTCGATCTTTGTCATTCTTCAATCAGCTTTAACTCCATTGCAGCTAAATTCCTGGGTTAAGAAAAGATTTTGCTTTTGTTCTCTCCCAACTTGGTCGTGTAGTCCTGGCCAAAGTTGTTGACTGATAACAATGATGAAATGTGAAGTTGCCTTGGATCTTTAGGTTGTTAATTTGGTTTACAATGTGCATGGTTTGCCACCCCCTTTCTCATTATCATTGATCATATTAATGATAAGATAGGGAATGAACGCATCAACATTGAAGTAGCCACTGCATGCACCATCAATTCTTAAGGATGGCTTTGGATTCGCTTTGCTGTTTGAGCGATCACCCAAGTATTCTCGCATAGGCTATGATCGTTGTCCTTGTCATCTCAAAAGTACTCTTTCCCCTCCCGCACCGCCCGGATTTCCTTGTCGATTCATCAAGATGCTTAATTTTGAATATGCCAAGATAGGCTCGCTCATCTTAGACATTTGATATTGATCCTAGGTTTCAACCTTCAATATAAAGAGACAAGTTAGCCCACCTACATAAATTTGACTTTGGGAAATTTTATTTCTAGCAACATTTTAATTTGATGAATGATAAGATTAATAATGTGGTCTCGAATAGCTTTTGATGTCTTCTACATTTATGATTATATTTAGCTTTTCAAATCTCCCAAAGATATAAAGAGAGGCATGTGTGTGTGTGTGTGTGAAAATTTCATTTTCTTTATTATTTACAACGAATTTGATTTTAAATTACTTGTCAAACATCAAAAAAAATTAAGTGGCTCACTTTCTCAAATAATTTTTGCAAGAAAAGGTTTTATTATCTTAGTCTTTGACATCGCTATAAAAAAATTTTACGCATATCACTGATTTATTCGATAATGTCAATATTGATGGGATGAAGAAGTGATGCAGATTGTGGTGGGAGATGCATAGAAACACATCCCCAATATGACTTGACTATTATACGCATAAATGTTTTTGTTTAATATCTCCACCAACAAATTATGGAACAAAAAATATATATAAGACCGATCAAAACTGATTTATATCTGTTATTCATGTGTAAAATTAAACTATGGTTTATAATTTTTCTTGTTCATCTATAGGGTTCACTAAATTAAGGTCCCTTATATTGATCGATGTTGGAAAAGGATTTTGCTTCCTTTGACTTTTTTATTTGCATGATGTGTTTTATCTTGAATGTATATATCAATTTATATAATTGAAGCATACAATAATTTACAGGAATCTTTAAAAATATTTAAATTATCACCGCTTTATGAATTTTAATCTAAATTATTATGTATTCATAAAACACTTCTAAACTATTATGAACTCATATTAAAATACTCCCGGATAGAAGAATATGTCATGCTATATG